>CAEFZY010074987.1:0-17048 GCA_903066815.1 Brachyrhaphis roseni
GGCACAGCCAAGATACTGCGCAGAACCCTCAAGCTCCCAGGCCTCTGGTAGAGGACCCGAGCTAAGAGGAAGAAACACCACCCGCGGTGGGTGAGAAGGGAATTTTTTTTATATATATATATAGAAACGAGATGAAAGTGTATTCGGTAACAAATGCAAATGTGTTCATTGACAATCTGTTTTTTTTCTATTCAGCCTGAACTATCCGTAGAGATTTAAAGAAATAAAATCCTGATTGAAAGTTTTTAGGGGGAATAAAAAAATAATAATAATAAAAAAAACCTAAACGTATTCCCTTTCTGTGGACCAACAATACAACACATCCCTGAAAAAAGAGAGCAGGCCAGACTTTAGTACAGTCGATATGCATAATGTATTTATAACAGTGTAGCTGTTCAAAGAGGGTATGCCCCGAGGTGAGCCACACATCTAATCAGTTGACGGGGGAAAGCCTTCGGGGTGGAACTCTGTACTGCACCGCTGACTCTTTTGCATCTTTTTATCACTTCTTTCTTCTAGTCTATGTGTGGTACTGTAAGTCATCTGGTGGGTGGATTCATATACTGTTCTATGTGCTCATAGTCCCAAATCCTGCAGCTCGGGTGTTTTTACTAGATCAGTTCAGGTCAACAACGTAGCCCAAAGGTTTTATGTGTGGGCTACAGAGTCTCAGCTAAATGCAATGAACCAACAAGGTAAACATACCTCTCAGACTCTATTTTAAGAAAACACACCATGAGAGGCTCCTGAACAACCTTTGCTGAGAAGCTCGCAGCTTCCTGCCCCTCAGGGGAATTAATTACAACAGGGAGAGATTTCTGAAAATGATTATTTTCCTCACCATTACTCCCTAATCAAAGGTTCTCCGGTTTAGTAATCTCGACAGCAGCGTTGTTATCTGTCAGTCAAAAAAAAAAAAGCTGGGAGGTCACACCTACACACAAGGAAGGATTAAAAACATTATAGCTACCTTTGAAGCAAGGGAGCGAGAGGGAGTTCACATAGGTTCATGTTTTTCTACAGCCCTATGTTCCCAAACCACAGGCGACAGACACCATACGCTGGAGCTGTTCAAGCAACAACTGGGGGTTTAAAAAGCTACCGGTTTTAAAACTGACCTCAGTTGGTAAACTGCTGCTCCCTGGTTGTTAAGACAGAACAAAAACAGCGGAAAGGGAAACGCAGAATTTGTGAAGCACTAAAAAACTTGCATGTTTTTGCGTGGATACATTTCTCTTAGCTACAGAAAAGTATGTCTTCTCCCATGAGTCAACTGTTGCTTGGTGCAGTGAGTTAGGGGATTTAAGAATAATTACCTTTCCCCCATTGATTTCACCAATTATGCCGGAGCTCCTGTTTTGCACATTGTTACAGAGGCCTTTGATTATGACGTATTTTCTTGACACACAGCGCCGTTTTATAGCGTGATCAAATTACTTTCAGTTCTAAAAAATGTGTATCAAACATTACTTAAATTTGCAGTTTGACACCTTGAAATTTGCCTCTGTCTCTTTAAGAACCTCCTACTCTTTCCGATATTCCGCCTTCAGCGTTTAGGCTGCCACTAAATAATCAAGGATTCCTCAAACATGTATGACTGATTCAAAGCAACACTCCAGGTACAGTTTTGTTGAGGGAACAACAATGTAACATGATATAAAAGACAAGTCAACTTTACATAATGTTCTATGTCCAAAACGTCTGTGGTAGCCGGGTTTATCTTGTGATCGAATGATGTGCTGCACAGTTAAATATATCACAAGACAAAAAAGGAACAGGTTTTGTGGATTGCATATGTGGCGATAACCTTTTTATAGCTAACGATAAAGTTTCTCCATTTGTTCTATTTGTTCTGCACCGATGACTCATGCAAATTCTGTGTAGGGAAAAGACAGAACTGTACTGACACTGTAGAAGATTGATAGGGATCATTTCCTTTTCAGGAAAGCTGTTCCCTAAAAAAAAAAAAACTGAAGAAAATTCAAGTTGCTTTTGTAGACATCAGATGTCAATGAACCTAAATGACAATGATATGAATACCAAAGTCCTAATTTTAAAAAATCTGGTTGTGGCCGGGACAAATGACGCTGCACGCAATTAATCTATCGGGAAAGCGATTGTCCTGAAAATGTATTTCTGCTCATTTGTGTTACAGTGAGAATGTCTGTTCTACTGACTGTCTCCCTGCTCTAAATGTATTAACTACTCTTAATGTGGAAAATCCCATTTGTTTTTTTGATGAAGTATTCAACTCAGTTTCTAATTTTGTTAATTCCCATATAAGAAAATTCATATTTTTGCAATTTAGTGATACATTCACTTTCAGTCTAAGATATTTAACTTGCTGCCTCATTTAAAACAAATGATTCAGTAAATCAAAACGCTGCACAAATTATGCTTATTGTGTACGTATTTGACTAAATCTTATTTTCCCCCTCTATACTTTCATCCCATGTCCTTCTGTAAAGTAAAATCCAACCCATTTTTCCACCTTTTTCACCTAATCACAATAATAAAAAGCTTTAAGCAGATATTTTTTTTTACAAAGGTCAAGAGCTTTTTAATTCTAACTTTATGAATAAATGATAAGCAGCTCTGACATCGCACTTTTCACGCTGTCAGAGCAACACAAACCCATTAAAAATATTGACCATGAGTTATGAGTTATGGCCCCCACATAAGCTTTTACCAAAAAGAAAATGGTTTTACTGGTCACAGCATCATTTTTGGGATGTCATGTTTCGCAACACAAAAGATGTGCACCTGGAAGTGATCATCCTGCTGAGTTACTGTTGGTCCAACCACCACTGTAAAACACTCCAAGACAGGAAGAGCTTGTCCTTATTGGAAAATGGAGGACCAGTAAAAAGAACCAGGATTTGAAAAAGGAATTAAAAATGAAACATTTTGCCTGTTGGTTTTGGTCCTATACTGCAAATGTAGATTCAATTATAAACCGTCATGGCTGCTGAACTGTTTCTGCCTTTTCTTCACTCTTTCATGTTGGTGGTTCCACAGTGACTACAGCTATGTATCCACTGCTCATAATTTCATCAAACCTGACACATTACCTGACCAGATGGTGAGGCGATTATGATGCTGACTAAGTTCATTTAGGGTTTTCTCAAGCCTTACCCCGTGATGGTTTCTGTCGAAAGGGATTCAAGAAAATTGTACAACGAACCAACCACAATGCTCCATCATCAAAAATCAGCATAAGAAAATACACTTGTCCTTCCACTTTGCCACCTACATGTAAACATTGCTCACAAACATCTATCTTCAGGGCCAGGGATCAGATGCTAACAACCGCTAACAGCTATTATCTGCTCAATCAGCATTTTCTGGAACATTTGTTAACTTCCTGTCAATTCAGTTTGCTGTGCAAATCTATCTTAACGAGATATGTCTTCATTACAAGTTTATTAAAACAACTTAAAACTGTTTTGTGTTTTCCAGCAAGTCTACATGGGTAAAATCTTAGCTTGGATCGTGACAGGCTAGGCTATAACAATGTCAATTTATCAGAAACCGATCGACTTTTTATGAATTAATATTTTTGCTTCTTTAAAATGTATATATTTTAATGGACCACAGTGGGATTTTGGTTAACGTGAGGGCCTTCTGAAAAAGTTTTTATTCCGAAGTTCCACTTTTTTGCTTGTTTCTGAATTTCTCATTTCAAAAAGTAAAGGTGTTTTAGGTAAAAACACATAAAAGTGTCCCGTGAAACTTGAGCAGTTTAACATAATTTGAGCAAAACTTTGAAATTACCAGTTGAAAAAATATTTTTGTCTTGCCAAAAAGTCTATCTGTTTGTTGTGTATTAGTGGACCTATCACAAATAAAACGTAAATATAGCATCTCTGTTCAATAGAGGGATTTTTTGCCAATTAAATAAAATATCCCTATGAACTTTATATCCCTGTTTTTGTTCTCTGTTAATTTCAGCTACAAAATTATGAGTAGCAATGTAGTAATATTTGGAAAGTTTTTTTTTTTCCTTTCAGTTCACTGATCGTTTCTGCACTTTATTATTTTACACACCCATAACTTTGCCAAAATCCCATTAACACTATCTTTCCCTCTATTTTAACAATGCGGTGAGAACAGTTGGATGCCTCCATGCAGAACCAATTAGCCACCCGACCTAATCAGTGGAGGGAATTTGAATAACTCAGTTTGAATCTGCGGCGTTCTGCACGTGCTGTGAGGTGGCTGCGTCTGATTACTTCAGCAGAATCAAACTGCCACAATGAGAGCAACGAGAAAACTGTCACCAAAGGTTGATTAGTCAAGCTTATTGAAGTGTTAAACTTGACTAATCAGCTCAGAATATGGTGACTACACAAGGATAAAGGCACAAGGATAAAGGCACAAAGAAGTAAAAACTTAATAGTTATGAAACATATTTGGCTAAAAACCCAAATTTTACTTTTGCATTTGTTGCAAATTCTGATTTAACCGGATAAAATTCACCTTTACAAGAAGTCTAAAGATACATTCTGTGAGTGTGAGATGTTGTAAATATGACTTTGTGTCTTCACTGTGGTTTCCTTGTGTCCTCTATGACTGCATCGATGTCTCTGGGGTATCATATTGAAGATGCACAAGAAAGCAGCCATGTAGTTCACAAAATTAGGCCTTCCGTTCTCATTATGCACTTTGTAATGCGTAAAACAACGGATTTGTGTGACTGCTGTGGGAGTATGTCACACAAAAGACATAACAGCAGCAAAGCTCAGAATACGGTGGCTACACAAGGATAATATGCACAAAAATCAATCGAATACATACTTTCAGGAAGGAACACTCACCGTATTGTACCAGTTCTGGACATGATATTTATCTTCTTCACCATTCAGTTTGAGCCTCGGCTTCCACATTCGTATCCATCGCGGCTTGTGGATCGTCAGTCATTTTCTGGCTCAGACATGTAAGATAAAGAAGCTGCTTTGCTCTGGGGGAGAGAGCGTCTGTTTCTTTCCCGAGTTGTGAAATGGTTAACCAGAACTTCTCAGAGGCAATGTCGTCCATCTGCACAGCCTCTCCGAACTCCTTGCTGCGGTCTCTCTGGTCAATGCATACATGTCTGCTAAATCTGGCAAGTAGTGCTACTTCAACGTTTTCTTTTTAAGTAGAAGTAAAAAGTAGTCATCCAAGAAATGACTCAAGTAAGCATAAAAACAATAGTATGTAACACAAACCAAAGTACTGAGTGCTTGATTCCTACAGACACAAATTCTGTACGGGTTCTGATACTTACGATGATAAAACAAAGAAAATTACTCAACATAAATAATTAATGCATTATTATGAAATTAATTTGTGCAAAAAAAACACACTGGTCCAGATCTATGTTCTTCACAATATAAACTTTCAAATTTGACGCTAAATGTGTGCAATGTATAAATTAAAGAACAATGCGACTTCCTATGACACTACCTGGTTCACTTGTAATGGAGATGAATATTTGAAATAAACCTCACTAGGTCTGTAAACAGAAATGTCTATTCTAAGATTTTAATTTTAAAATCAATTATTTTCTTAGTTAAAAAAACAATGACACATTTTTGGAAACATTTATTTTAGTTTAGTTGAATGCACTGGTCAGTGAATAATATTCAGTTTAATATAAACTGAACAATAGTAATAATAAGAGTAATAGTCAAAGTGTTAGTTTCAGGATGTGTACACTTATGCAAACAGATTTCTAATGTTTTTATAACATTTCTTCTTCCATAATACAATTGACTTTCAGTTGTCCTATATGTATTTAATTTTGCTCTCAGTTTTAATATAAAAAAATGTAATTATTTTTAAACAAAGTCGAGCGATATTTAGTTGATAAATAAACTAAGTAACTTAAAGTAAGCGTAGAGTCAAAACAGCTTGCTGTATTAAATAAAAATGTTATGAATGCATATTATGTTTTTACAGACAAAAAGACATTTGTAGTTTTGTTTTCTGGGCCATCAAGCCGATAGAAGAACAGAAATACAAAGTGATTTCATGATTCAAGCAGCGTCTGCCTTTCTCCTGCTGAGAAGAAAAAATCTCCCTGAAAGAAAACCTTCCATTCCACGAATGAAGGATTTGATGAACCGTCCGGATTAATTAACCACCAATTTTATGTTTAATGGCGAATTTTCAAAAGAGTCTTGCCGCCGTCTCGTTCTGCGAGAGGTGTCCTCCTCTCCCCCGCACACTCACAGCCGCGAGCTCTGCCTCTGAGGTTATAATAGGCAGCGGGGAGGGTGGCATTGGACTCAGAATTGGATGACGTGGGAGGACTACATGCGTCAGAAAACGGATGAGAGTGCAAGTAAGTCCGGGAAAAAAAAAAAAGAAAAAGAAAAAAATCAACCGCCTTCCTGCTCTTATATTGCTCAGGCAGTTTCTTCTGATCAGGCAGCGCCGGGTGACAGGCTTGGTGGGAAGCAACTGTGCAAGCTGTGGAAGCTCACCGCTGAGGCACAAGGCTACACAAATACACATTTTGCTCTTCTAAAGGCTCCTGCTCTCTTCAGAAAGATGAACGTGCACGCAAACCGAACGACAGGGTTTGGAGGCACCGAGTATATATATATATATATATGTGTGTGCGTGTGTGTGTCTTATATAATACAAAACGTGTGAGAGTTGACACACACAAAAGTGGATCTCTGGCTGAGTTGTGAATTCGTCCCCATGTGGAGCTAATCATCTTGTATGTGTCCTTCACTTATGTGCTCACACACACACAAACACACACACCGAGAACCTTCCTCCAACCTAATCGTCTGAAGCTGGGATAATCTTGGGGTCATTTTCACAACATGAATAAAGGTGTCTGGGAAGAAGAGTGGCAGTTTATAAAACAAACAAAAAAAAAAGGCAGATAAACTGTGAGATAAGTTCACGGAAAGTAACAGACCCAACAAATGATTTTAATTTTAAGTCTTGGTTCTAAAATCAGTCTGGTTTTACTGAGACACAACCACAAAGTCTCTTCCTCAAAGCTGGGAGTTCAATGAATCAACCGGGAATCGATATCAGGACTGGATCGATTCCAACGTGGTGAGATCAGTACTTCAGTTTCAGATCATGCCATGAAATTTGGTTTTATTTTTGTGTTTGTACCTAAATATCAGAAGTTTGATGACATGTCAAACTTAAACAAAAGTCCCATTTTCTGTATTTTACAAACAGTCTGCACAACCACTAAAACTCTACGAGTCGAATGACAAAATTACTTCATTATTTCAGTAATGCATTCTTTAATCTTCACTAGTTCAAGTAATCATGTGCCTTAGTTCTTTTTTTCGTTTGTTTTTTTAACTTTCAGTAAATGTGTGTGTGCCAATACACATCAGTTGGATAAATAATACGTTTAAAATTTAATTACATTAATAGCTTATGGTGATTTTGTCCTAATCCCTTGATGACACATTATCTCTGATTTGATGGCTGAAACTGCAGCACTTAGTTCTGAAAAAAAAAGTAAAAAAAGGGGAAAGGAATCATTTCCAAGAGGATAAAGGATCAAGATCAGAGTTCTTCATCTTTCAACCAAAAAAGTTGTAGCACCATTTTTTTTTTCTTTAGCACATTTTTCCTCTGGTTTAAACACCAGTACATAGCCCTGTAGTTGGGAACTTCTTATTTACATCGATAATTGATAACAAGTGTTCCTGATTGACTGACTAAATGATTGAAAGTGTATCTCATGAATTTCCATCACACACAGTATTCTCTGATGTGTCACACTGTAAATAAAAGGTTGTGGAAGTCTGAATCCCTCAATAGTTTAGTACATATATAACTTGCAGCCCCAGTAACAACATCTTGTGTATTTCGCACAAACTGAGTAGCCTGATCTGAATAAAAATAAATAAATAAAACTGCATTTGGCTTTCTGAAATCAGAGCGTACTAGTTTTGGAAAACATTGTATAAATGCGATCCATGCAAGAAAATAAGACAAGATGGAGTCAGGAGTCTGCCACAGTCTTGAAATGCTCAACTCTATAAAAGGTTTGACAAACGTTTCAAGTGCTAAAGGATGCTTTTTGCAACCACAGGCAGAGTTACAACACAAGCCAACGTAATCGCTCCCAATGCCAGTAAGGAGCTATACATAGTCTCTTTTTTTCTTCATGTGAAAACGTCATAATCCCCGTTGAACGCAAATGTTATTTCCATAGTGACAGAATCAAAAGATTTCACAAGCCGTCCAGGTCATGTATGGTAAGTCGGCGTGTGCAGTTTCCCGTTCTGTGCTGGTTATCTGGGTCTTTCAAAAAAGGAAGTGCAGTTTCACTCTTCTACTACATGTCCAAAGCAGGAAATTTATCTATTAGTCAACATGATTTTTTTTCTCTTTTGTTTTTTGTAGAAAGTATTAACCTATTGAACAAATTGGCTACTACTTTATTACGCAATTACAAAACCAGACGTCTTTGTCTTGAATTTATATGGCATGATTCACTTCCGTTGGAGGATGGACTGTTAACCTGTCCATGTCTACCAGGCACATGAAAACGTATTTTTTTATGTATATATATATATCCAGAGAGGACTACAAAGAAGCTCATGCAGTAACTTATGACAAAAATCCAGTAACATTTATTTGGTCATCTTTTTCTGCACTGCACACTTGTAAACATATACAAGCTTCACATACAAATACAATAAATAGATAAAAAATTTCAACACATTGAAGCTGCTAAAAAAAAGAAAAGAAAAAAAGCTAAAGCCAAAATATTACATTTAAAGGTTAAGTATCCCCAATAAGCATGCAAAAAATCGTTCTACATGTTACTATTAGTATAATATGTCTTTATAAACCAATATAATGCATCATTTTTTTTTGGTATTCTTCTTCCTCTGTGTTTTCTGGAGTAGATTTCTAGAGTTCTCCTGTATTTTCACCTCATGCAGTCTTGGTGAACACATGGCCACTTGCGCTGGGGCTTTGTAATTGTAATTTAATTTTTGCAACTAAGGGACATTGCTTGAGTTAATCCAAGTGTACGGGAACATCATTAGTGCTTGGATCACTGAAAGCCATAGCCACAAGAGTGAGGAGAAAGTGGAAACACAGGAAAATTGGGACAGACTGCTAATGAGGCCAGCTGCAAACAGGAATGCCTCCTGATGTAATTTATGGAGTGTAGACTTTGAGGGGGGGGAAGCTGTGTACTAACGTTAGATTGTCCTCAAGCTCACTCTGTTCCTTGAGGAACCATTTAACAATGGAGAAAACTTCCGTGCAATTTGAGGTAGTTATTTCAGACGGCGATAAATTTAGGATCCCAAAGGTGCAGAGGAACAGCGGAACGTACAACGACGCCTGTGGTTGCAAGTTAATTAACATAAGAGGCAGGTTGAAAAATCAGAAGCAGAAAAGTTTCTGATTGGGTTCGTTTATGTGGGGCTGAGGCGGAGGAGAGCGTGGCTGACCCTAAACACGTGGATGTAACTCCGGCTGGAATGAGCGGTGTGTATTAAATGTGAGGGATATTCCTCTTGGATTGTTTTCAGTGAAACATCTAGTCTTTCTTCTATTTTGGATTTCAGTGGATTTTTCCCTCCCTTGTTTTTCCCCACTGCTTCCACACAGTTAGTGGACCTTTCTTTTCATTTTCTTTCATTTGTGATGTAAATTTGGCAGCAGAGTCGATGTTCCTTAAAACATTTGGCCCACTTAACTCCTCATCCACCATTTTCAAAAAAATATAAAATAAAAACCCAAATGCTTTAATAGACTCACTTCCATTCATATGGAATAAAGTAAAACTTATTCATAATAACTTTATCAGCCCTTCTGACTGTGCAATATTGATAATGAGTTTCACACAGTTCTGAACAACCTCAAAAGTTCTCAGTTGGCTCACTTTGTCCTTTCACTTGGTTCAATTTATCCCTGAGGCGGGACAAGACGAGCCGCAAGATTGCGTATTTTACTCGCTTTTAATCCTAGATGTGTTCTTATTATCTCCGCTGTTAAAACGTCCTGAAGAATTGGCTGATTTGTTTTTTCTTTGTAGATGTATAATTTGTTGTCGCCTAAAAATATGAGATGATTAGATCCCGCTCTCTTCAACTTGCTACCTCTCCTCGAAGATGACGCTCTAGGTCTTACGCTTTTCCCAAAAAAAAAAAAAAACACGGCACAAAAGCTGAAATGATGCTCCTCCTGAACTCCCACAGTGGGCCGGATTTTTACAAGAGAATTTGCTTGTGGAACTGAGAGTAAAGGGAGCTACGAAAGCGCCTCACGAACACACGTCACACACACACAGGGGTGTAACTCTCGTGGGAAGGGAGGTAGTTCCACCTCAGGGAGCCGCGAAGGCCAACGCTCTGCAGAGTTGACTTGAAGCAGTGCAGCAGAGACCAGCAGCATACAGATTATCAAGCTTTTTTCCAATGGTGTCTGCTTTAAAGGCCAGGTGAAGGCTGCTGTGCACTGTATGTACTTTCGGGGAGTAAGGGGCAAAAGGTCGGGACATGCTTCCGCAAGGCTACATGAGCAGCTGGTGCTTCCGACTGTGGGGAGACTTATATGTGCAGAGGAGAAGACGGACTGGAAGCAGCAGAGTGGGGTTGTGAGGCACCGGAGACAGCAAGGAGACTGATAAGCAGAGCTATCTGAAATCAGTGCACAACTCAATTTCGGTTTTGGAAGTTTCTATTTGGAAGGACGAGTTGTCGTGTTGACGCATGCAGCGCTGGCGCATCCGGAGATACGTTAAATCGAAATCAACAACTGGTGTGTGTGTGTGTACATTACCAAATCATAACTCCAGTTGGATTTCATATAAATTTTGTTGACACACAGCAACTTGAAAACATGCACACTGCTGGTTCCATAAAAAAAAAAAAAGGTCACTGCTTTGATTTAGCAAAGCAGACATGTAAGAAGCCCCTGATAAATAATTATGATGTGGATGATTTAGTAACTGTGTGTAACATTGTCTCTAGAATCGCCTTTAAACTGTTTTACAGGTCAAACATTTGGGGCATCTTCCTACAAACTTCTCACAACATTTTTCTGCAATATTGGACCATTTTGTTTCCCATTTGGCGGTACACTTAGGGTCATTGTCCATTTGAAGAAAAAAACAAAACAACATTTGTGCTTCCCTAGCTGATGTTTTGAGATATTGTTTGAAAATTGCTAACTGTATTATTCCCTCCAGCAGAAATACAACAGGTTCATAAAAATGATATTGCCTTCCCTGTACTTCACAGTTTGGTAGCCCTGCAACCTTCCCCTCTTTTTCGTTGAAATGGCCACTACAAGACAGAAATGTCGGCTTTTAGGGGATGGCTTAGCCAGTTAGGTTGGTTGATCTTTCACCTAACTATTTTACTTTTAGAACTTTGGAGGAATTTCTTAACACAAGATCCCCAGTTGGAATTTGTATCCACATTACTCTCCTCTTTTGTTTCGTTTAAAACAAAGAAATAAAAGAAAATGTAATCCTTGAGACAATGTGCTTTTAAAGCTTCAAGGGAAAAAAAAATGGCAATATTTTGTTTGTGTGAAATAGTTACAGAACTGTGGAAAGCAACATGCTGGACTGGCACTTTTGTGTACTTAAGTTGTTTTCTTACAGCTTAATCTTTGCAAGAAAACATTCACAAATGGCTTACTTATGTCTCAGAATCTTGGATGAACCGTTCAACATTACAACAGTTCGCAAGTCACAAAATGTTTATACTTGTTAAAAAAAAACAAAAAACATTTTTTTCTTTTTTTCTGGCTTTAAAACGACTTTAGGTAGAGCCAAGCATAAAGAAAAAAACAGCATGTCAAAAGGTCAAACCTGGAATGAACAGTGCTTAAATGATCAAGACTCTTCAAGGCACCAATGAAGTTGGTGAATCCTATGCAATTTATTACGAAATAAAACTAAATAAATGTTCCAATAATTAAATCATTGGACACATTCGCTGGTACAGGACGAGCAGCTCGACCAAGAGGACATCGGTACCGACAGAACATCTGCAGAAGGAACATTCTGACGGAAGTGCAATCAAACACAGGTTGACTCGTGTTTGATTGCTTTTTAACTCAAGATTACTTCATTGCTTCGGAGGCCAGTGCATGATGAGTCATCCTGGCTTGTGCATTAGAGTATCCTAAAAGCAGATGCTATTAGTCACGTCACTGGCTTTCTGACAAGTAAGTGGGTTTTTTCACTGCTCTCTATATCGTGTTTAAAAGACCAAAAATGTTTTTTTGTTTGTTTCTTTAGATGTGACTTTGACATGGTCAAATCCCAACGATCATTTCACAGAGGTGAACTCTAATCAGTGCAATTCTGATTAGAGAGCAGAAACCATTCTACTCACTCAGTAACAACTCCCTGTTTTAGACTGTGGCTGTATCCCAAATAAATTTGTCATTGTGACGCTACTAAACTCTCTGTACTTATAAAATAGCTCTTTCACTGCTGGCTCCTTATTTCTGACATATTCTCTTGCACATTTATTGCATACGTTAACAGTACCTTCCCTCAAAGATCCTTTAATGTATGCCTGCGACTGCAATATTTTCTGGGCCACCACATTAGGATGTGGAAATCATTTCACTCTTTTACGGCGCTTTATACAGACTGTGGTTATGTCATGTTGTCGGGGTGAAGCCAGTGTGGTCATTGTCACAGACTACAGTACTTCAACTAGGAAGTTGCTGCTGTCACAGTTATGCACAACCAGCTACAAAAGCTCATGATCCTCAGAAAGCTCTTGCAGTATGTAGTGTAGGGAGAAGCCCACCCTCGGCTTGGTCTTCTACTCCAGAAGACAAAGCTAAGACTCCGCAAAGACCGTTCACATTCTGCTGGAGATTTCTTACATACTCAAACTCAATCACTACCCACTGAGTAAGAACCTTTAGGAGTTGAAGTGGTCTGATGTAGAGGGAGTTTTACTCTTCCTCAAGGATCAAGAAAGTCTGATGAGGACAAAGGAAACACGAGACAAAGGAAACAACTTCTTAGGACACAAGTAAAGAAGGGCAGCTTATCAGGTAGAGTTCTGGGGCCAAGTCTGATTGCATATGATTAGGAATGGATATAAAAATGTCACATTTGGATGTTACAATGGGATACAAGGCAAAGTTTACCCGTCATCGGCTTCAATCTAGAAAATTGAAGGTTCTGGATTGACTGCTTTAGTCTCCTGACTGACAACCCAAGAACTTACAGGAAATGGAAGTATTTGCAAAGAAAAGCTGTCAGTTTTACCGTCTAGAAAACAAAAAAACACATCTTATTCACAACTACTGCTGAACTCTGTAGACGGGGCAATACACTGAAGTATGAACCTGACCATGTAAATGTTTTGTCAATTATCTCCTCGGATACCTTTTCTCTATCATTGATTCAACCACATATGTCAAGAAGGAGAGCAATTGTTTCATTGATTAATTCATTTGTATTTTATTGATTTGAATTACGAAATATTTTTGCCATTTTGATGCGTTTCCAAATGTCCGATACCTAGACTTGCTTTCCTTTACTGGTCCTGTGTTTTGAATCTCGCTTTGGATTTTTAATTTCTAAAATTAGTACAAGATGTCTTTAAGGTAAAATAAGTAGCAACTGATTAAAAAATAAATAAAAAAGCCTTTTGAGTCTGTCTATGTCCCCGTTTGTTCAGTTACCATGGTCACAGATGTGGAGGGGGAAGCTGTTTATTTGCTTTCAGATACAGTCCTCATCTTCTGCTCTGCAGCGATACAGCACATGGCTCTCTCCACTATATTAATTCCAAGCTGAACACAGATAATATTTCTTTCTCCAGACACCTCCAATGTCTCTTTTCATGTTAGTTGGATGCCTTGAAATAGACCAATGATCAGTCCAGGGTATATGTCGCCCGTCGCCCAAAGTCCACTGGAGACAGGCAAGTAGGCATGCCTGCAAGGATAGTTGTGTATAGACAAGGAAGTGATGAAGATCTTGTTCTCTCTTGTTTTTTATTCCGTTTTTCATTCAAGTCCTGTGAGTCAACATTTATCTTTTGCCTTTCCGTTCCCCACAAAGCTTTCAGCTTACAAACTACCAAGCCTATGTGACCTTTGGTAACCTAATTCCTCGTCCTAGTAGATTTATTGCTCCATATATTTCACAGGCCACTGTCAGAACTCTTTTCTTGATCCGTTTGTGCATATTAATTTGAGATCAATGTGCTCCCCAGCAGACCAACATGTCGAAGGAATCAGTAGACGGATGATCGAATACTAGATCATCCGTCTAATATTGGATGGCAGTGGTCCTGACTGAATGTGTTGCACAATTCCGAAGCAGAAGAAGAATGAAACGTCATTTCTACAAATCAATATTTCTGGTACAGCACTTGTACATTTAGCCTCCATATTTTTGTCGACTCATATTTTGCAGCATGTATCCACTGGTTTTAGTTTTAGTTTGAGCACAGTCATATTGGATGGACAGAATTTTCTAATTTTTTCACATGAACTCACTTGGCTTCAGGTTCTGGTTTTGACTGGCCCAGTACGACACACCTAGATCGTTTCACTGTAGCTCTGGTTGTATGTTTAAAGCGGACTTGCCAACAGCTCCCTCCCCTCTCCAGCGCCCCGACCAGTTTTCCCGTCCTCGCTAAAAAAAATCTGTGCAGCTAATCAAATTTGTTTACGAGTTTCTATCATGCAAACAACACAGCTAGCAGGAGTTTTTCTGTTTGATTATCTTGGCATGTTCTGTTTTGCAAGTACGCTCACTTTTTTAATAAAATACTTCAACCCCTTTTGAAGGCTGATAACCTGATAACAGGCGTCAGAATGACTATAAAGAAAGATGAGAGAAGAATCCACAGTTCCACCCTTGAGAAACGGTCTGAACGATACATTTTATGCCTGGTAGCACCATTTCTTACCTAAAAACATTGGAGGCACGTTGAACAAAATGAACAAAAAATAATTATTGTCATATATATATATATACTGTTTTTCCCATTATCAGGAGTTTAGAGATTATCAAGCATCTCTAAACTCTACCCTAATCACTGGGTTCATCAGGGTTCTGTGTATTGTTTTAGTTTTCCTCCACACGTAGCTATTTGCGTGTTCATTTCTGTGTCCATTTCTTTGGGTTATGGCAAACTGCACTTCAGACTTCTTATGAATTTCTTTTCTTCAGTAAAGAGCAGATTTGTGAAGAGTAAACCGGTAGTGATCCTTCACACAGACTGAACGGTGCTCTGTGAGGAGGAGGTTTTTTACTTAACCCCGATTCAAACTTTTCCACAACTTCCACCTTCGCCTGTCTGCTGTGTTCCCTGGACCATGCGATTCTACCTGATGGCTCATTTTCTCAACCAACCTGCAGGGCTTTGAGGGAACAGCTGGCTTTATGCAGAGATTAAATTACGCACATTAAGACACTATTTACTAACGAGGCGACTGTAAAAGTGTGTTGTTTTTTTTCACTCATGAGTATCTTATGACTCATTGTTAAACAGGCGTTATGTTTGGCATCACGGTAGATATTAATGTACAACATTGATATTCTCAGAAACATAAAAAAAATAGATCTCAATTCTAACCACCTTTTCCATTGCTATTGTAATGGTAGCTCCATGTAAATGTTATTGCTGTTTTCTTTTTCAAAGCAATGCGTGTCTTTTTATTCTTCGCACATCCGATGAGAAAATGTGGAGGAGTGGGCATGAATTACAGCGTTAGAGATGTTTCACATACGACTATTTTGTAATCCTTTCCGAGTAAAACTCACATTTTTGAGAAAGTTTTGGTTGCTGTTCCTTATTTAGCATCAAAAGAAGGTTACACAAATAAAAAGCAGAATGCACGGGTTATAGTGTTGCATATAAATTCACAAACCTATGCCCAGACCTCCTGACATGTCACCTGTGTAATGTACTTCTCATTAATAAATGAGTGTACTTTCAAGATACCGTGACAGTTTTAACAGATGTTTTTGTGTGTGTATGTGCGTGTTTAAGTTACCTACTGGATCTTTAATAGAAAAGCAATTACTGACAAAAACATATTTTTAAATCAGCAACTTTAAACTTAGGTAGTTTTTTTTTTTTTTTTCTATTGAGTTCTTCGAATTTTGCACACTGCACTGTTTGGCAATGTGATTTATGTTGTGTTTGTGCTCGTTATGTAATAAAGTATGCAGCAGCGATTTACATGTTGCATCCCTTCACAGCTGGAGGTAACCTGTTTCACTCGCTTTTTTTCCCCTTTCATTGTGTGGGATGCATGTCGTTTGGTCCCTTTCATGTCTTGTGTTTTGCCTTGTGCTTCATCTGCGTAATGCTGCTCTGCAGCTCTTCATCTCCCTCCACTTCCTTATGATTAAATTGATCTTCCACGCCACCGTTACCTCTACCCTGTTGCTTTTTTCTTCTTCCTCTTTTCCATCTAAATGTTCCTAATCTTAATTTCTGTAAGATTCACAACGGCTTTTTTTTATATAGTTATTATTTAAAACCACAAACAAGTAATTATTGAGTGTGAGCTTTTCTTTAATAATTTAATAGGTAAACTGAGCTCATGCCTTGCCTGGTAAATTAGCATTTCAGCATAAATGACAGGATGTCTTAAAACACTATTAGGATCTATTACCATTCATGTTAAATGCTACACTGTTAGACATATACTTTTATGGTGTTAACATTCAGTAGAGAGCAAATGCTAAATTTACTTTCAGAAATATGATGTAGGACGATTGAGCAACAGTCCAGTCATTTTCCTCCTCAGCCCACTTTTTACATTCAGGAGTGGCTTAACACACAGATTGTGTCCTGAATATGTTTATGATCAGTGGCCCTTGAAGCACTGACTTCAGCAGAAGTCCATGTCTTGTGAATTTTCTGAAATTTATGCTTAGATAAAGCACTCTGTGAACAAGAAGTTGTTTAGCAAAATGACTTCTGGGGGCTTAGCCTCCTGTGGAAGGGTTGTGTTGAGGAAAATTATTCCTTTAGTGTTTCATACAGTTCATTCTATTATATAATTAAGAATTTAGTAAATGTTGAATGTATTTGAAGATTCTACCT
>CAEFZY010074993.1:0-36358 GCA_903066815.1 Brachyrhaphis roseni
GTTATTCAGATAACTATAGCATAAATGACATGCTAACAAGTTTACCAAACCATCCGTGTCACTCCAAATCACTAAACGCAATGAAATCTTCATCCTCAATGTCGCTTGTAAACAGCCCGGCTAACTCCGAAGGTAGAATAACACAGGCTTAGAGCGCCCTCTTGCGGTTTAGTGTGAAAATAACATGTGATATGATATAATGATGTGTTAATTTCACACATAAGTCGCTCCGGAGTATAAGTCGCACCACCGGCCAAACTATGAAAAAGACTGCGACTTATAGTCCGGAAAATACGGTACTTCATTATTACTTATGTGTTTTTAAATAGTTCATATCATGTCTTGTCTGTTTGTTTTTCTTCAGAGTGTCAACATTTCTACCAGAAATACTATTTCTAAGTGTTAGAGGTGTATTTGATGCTTCAGTAACCAAGTTTTGTTAGTCTGTCTGACTAGAAGTGTTTATTAGTCATCCCTATCAAGACAACATGGCGACTAAAAAGCTACTTCCTTTCCTTTTTTAAAAAAATGTTGTCTTTCTTCCTGACTCATTACTTCTGTTGCAACATGCTGTAGTGCATGCTGAAGGTTAATGCTCACAAACATCCTCTTTGTGGTGTTCAAGGGCAGGTTTTTAAAGTTATGGATATTTATCATGTACTGAATCTATTTTGGGCTCAGGCCTCTTATCATGTCAACAAGACTTCTGTAAGTACCCTGACTTTTAATGTTTTGCTTGAATATGAGGTGCAAGTTGTAATACAAAAAGGTTTATAAAAGTAAACTTGCTAGATAAGAGTCAACTGGAATCTGTAAGTAAAACAGCAGCTCCCTCGCTCTCATCTGCTGTCCCAGCAAAGGATGACAACTTGCCTTCCAAATCCTCCAATTACCCTCTCACATTGTTTGTCTTGTATCTACAACACACCTGAATTTCTGTTCTCAGCAACTGCCAGACTTACATGTGTGTCTGCTCTGACACAGCTGAACTAACCTCCTCAGCATGTCCTGAAAACCTCCAAAGGCTTGGTAATGACTCATTTGATTCCCATATGTTGAGAATGGAATAGAATAGAAATTAATAGATATTATTCCTGTGGTCAAAACTTGTAATATATCTGTAATTCTGTGTTACTAGGTCCATAATTTGCAAGAATTATTTAAATTGGGTACTTTGAACCCATCATCTATTTGCAGTTTTGTATTCGGAAGACTGTAGATATTTGCTTATTTATAGTGCTATGACAGTTTTCACTATGTCAATTAATTCATATTAAAGTGTATTTGAGCTACTAAAATTGACAGTTACACATGTTCTTATATGGGATGTCAAGTATTTACATATTTTAGCTTTTTAGAGGTGGCTGTGATCTCTAAGCCCTCCAAATTTAGGCAGTTCATTCCCACACCTTCACTGTTTATTTTCCTGATTCCTCTCCCTCTCTGATTTCACCTCTCTGTACAGGTATCAGGGGCATTTTGAAAAGCAGTGCAGAAAGGTCTTTTAAGAACTGAAGCAGATACAATATACAAAATTTGTTGTCTCTCACTGTATCTTAATAATATGGTAAAGTACATACATATTAAAATCAGAATGTTTCCCTGTCTGTGTGTGCGTACTATGTTGTTTATGTGTGTGCATTGTGTGTTTTCATGTGAGCAGCTGCAGAGCCCATGTGATGATGTAATGAGACATGGAGCAAACCACGGAATCCCCTAAGCACACACACACTCTCCTAGACACTTACCCACACACACTTTGCTCTATATATACACAGATGTAATGCACAAAGTGAATGCCTCTTATAGAAAAGTCCCTCCAGCCAAACACTTCGGATTTATACTCAGTGGATTCCCTGCAATAAATTGCTGTTGTGATTCCTCTCTGTGCCCCTGCCTTCAACTCACACACACGCCCACACACAAACTAATGCTTTGGTAGCTTGGATTGGCTCTTTGGTCTATCGTTTGCTGTCCAGCAACATCAGTCTGAATAATGGCAGCTTAAAATATACATGATTCATGCACACTGTGTATAAGAACATAGTTGGTTTCACCTCATGTCTCCAGAGAATGGCCAGGACAGATCAAGTTGATAGTACAGAGAAAAGGACTTTATAGACTTAAGAAAATAAATGTGATTAGAGGATTTATATATTTGATACAACACAGACAAAGATAACCACAGAGGCTTTGGACAAGTCAAAATATTCCAGGACATGGGCATCACAATGTACAGTCAGGTGGAACTGCTCCAGAAGCTATGTAAATGCAACAGCAGTAACCAGACATTTATGTTACTTAATCTCATTTTACACTAAGCAGAAGCTCTGTCTGCGCTGATAAAGATTCACTCACCTTGAGATTCCAAGTGTTTGGAACAATTGACACGTCAAGGGAGTTGGCCCTGTCTTCTGGTTCATTGAGCTAATTGTTATTTGATCACTTAGAGTAGTTCATAAATTGTATCGGGATTAAACTTTCAGTCCAAGAAGGTTAGGCGGCAATTGAGAAATCAAATAATTTGGTAACTTACTCTGTCCTGTATTATTAGCACACTGTATAGTCATAAGTGAAATACTTCTCAATATATGTAACAGAAGGGCATTTGAAGCAGCATACGTATTTTATAAATGCGATAAAACATGGTGCTTCATAAAATATTATTACATTTTTTATGCTTGGACCAACCAAAAAGTTTCTTTAGATAACCCAACTTGGCTTAGATTACCCATCTTGCTCTAAACCAACTCAGATAACCCAAGTTGGGTTGTCTAAAGAAACAAAATGGTGACATGTTAGCAACAAGCTAGCCATTATATGTAATAGATATAATTTGTAACATAAAATTCCCTAAGATATTTAATTCAGTAGTACAAGAACTTTAGAAACTTCTCTGGACATGCAGTATTACTAACTAATGGGGAAACTTTGTGTAAGGCCTAACTGGATACCCTGTTATGCAAGACTTTGTATTCTTCAGTATATAGACAAAGAAAAAAAGGAAAATGGATTAAATGAAGTAGTTGCTTGTCAACTAGAAAGAGGAGTTTTGAGATAATGAATGACTAAAGCTGTGATTTTATTTTCTGCAAGAATACAGGCTGCATGGATGAGCTATATGTTTATAGATTCAATGAAATATCACCTTCACAGTGTGAAGGACTAAATGCACTTACACACACAAATAGCTGGTGTTGTCGTGTTTACACTCTCATAAACTGAAAGCCCGTGGCAGCAAGCCATGGTGACCTTCTATCAGTTGACGCCCATTCACAGTATTGATGTTATTCTCTGCTTTTGCTTTCATTATCTTTTCCCCACAAAAACACCCAACCAGTTCAGGTATGTCACACATTCCTCTCTTTCAGCAAACCGATAGTCATCCATTGTATTTTTATTGCGTTCTTGAATTTAGGCTGCAAATCTTTTGAACTTCATTCCAAACTTTATTTTCTTATTTTTTGATTGAACGCATACTTCCTACATGTGTCAGCCAGGCATGCCATAGATTGCTATCTTCAGAAGGGTTGTAGAATACTTACAAACTCTCTGCATTGGGTTTATGGGAAATGTCAAGAGATACTAGCAATTTTAGGTTACTTGCATAGGCTTGTTTACCAGCTAATGGATATAATACTGCTTAACTGAACAAAAAATGCATACTCCAAAAATTTACATAAGGACCGTATTGATGAAAAGACTTGACTTTTGATCCCTTTGAAAAGGGAATTATATCTATATTCATTCAATAATTTCATGAAGTATTGTTTTTTTATTTTGCACAAATTGTGAATATTCCTCCAGTATTTAGTAGTAAAATGACATGTTGGAAGGCTTACTGACTCTAGACGTGGCATTGGGAAACTGTTGTGGTGAATCATGAACATACCATCATAACCCCATTCAGAGCTGACAATAACATCTATCCGATGATCCTGTCACATCTAGACAGCATAAACCTTAGCGTTATAAACAAACTGAAGACATTTTCTTTGGACAGTTTCTCTCAGAAGTATTCCAGAGCACCCTTGAAAGCAGCCTTGAGACTTTTTTATCTGCATTAATTTAGAAGATAGCTCAAGTTGAAGTGCCCTCTGTTGTCTCTGTTGTCCTTTTTTCTTGTTAATTACACCACTTCTCTTTACAATTTTGTGGAGTTATGCTCACGTAGTAAGGCCTTATTCTGTATAGTGACTTACCCTTTAGCTTTTCATATGTTGTTCAATTACAGTCAAAAACTTCAGTCTATTATATTGGAATTTTATGTGTTAGACAACACAGAATAGCACATATTTGTAAATTGATAAAAACATAAACTCAGATCAAATAAAACATATTAAATATGTGGCATGCATTTTTATCTAACTTCCCTTACTGTGACAGAATCAAGTGTAACCAATTTCCCTCAAATCCCATATAAGTAAACATAGTCCACATGTGTGAAATTTTATCTCCATATAAATAAAACTATTCTGTAAGGATGTCTGGAGAACAAATGAATTGTTTCGAGTAAAAGAAAAAACAAAAGACAAATAGGTCAGCAGTAAGATGTGGAGAAGTTTAAAACAGGCTTCAGTTATGAAATAAGTTCCCAGTCATGGCTGCAAACATATCAAGACTTCTCTTTACACATAGTATGTAACAGCAAAAAGCAATTACTTGACTTATTTAGAAATTAAAAACAGGCCGGCATTTTTCTAGAAGTTCACAGTTGGTAGAGAGATTCCCTAAAAGACCTGCAGCAGTAGTCGCCTAAAATCCTAACATAATATGTTGAAGTTTGTGGTTAAGAAGTGACAAACTGTAAAAAATTCATGGGATATTAATACCGTACATTTCCAGGTCATAGACTGTAAACATAGGTTTAGAAAAGAATTATATGAAAAAGGAGAGCTTTTTGAACATCTTCTCCTCTAATTTGTAGATATAATTTGTTAATCCAACAACACAAAAACCTGTCTTTATTAAAGATAGGTTTTAAAATTGTATGACCACATTTTTTCAGAAGAGGCCTTGATATCTATGATATTCATTGACAGAGAAAGCTGCAGTCTTGTGTTGTTTTGGAGAAAAGTCTTATAGTAAAACAATTTACCCTGAACTGATAGGAATTTCAACAGCTTCCAAAGTTGCCGTAGAAGAATTTTTTAATGTGCTAATTATATCTTTCACAGTCAAATTAGTATTAGCTGAATTTGAAAATGTGTGAATCTGTACCTCTGTTGATTAGCGACTGAATTTATTGTTTATGCTTCTGTTCTGTGGTCCCAGAGTTGTTTCATCACTGTCACACATCAGACATTTAAATAGAATAAAATAATTATTAATGTTAAAATTGAAAGCCCTGGTCTTTCTGTGTTAAGTAGATGACAGATAAAACTCTCTTTTGTTGAAAAGGTCACTTATCTGCTGTGGCATAGCAACCCAACATTTGTCTTCTACAATGACATAAATTGAAAGCTTTAGGATAGTCTGTATGCTAATATATTTTATTCGAACTGTGCCATTAAAGGCAAATATAAACTTCTAGACAACCATAATATGCAAACGGCTCTGTATTTAAACTGTGTGTAAAATTAAGTAGCAGCATGAATCTATTGTCAGCGCGATATCACCTGATGTACCCACAACCAGAAAAACTGTGATCAGCCAGTGTGAGATCCTGTGCTAAATGCAAATAGATTAGTGAGAACTTGCTGGTGGACGTCCATGCGTGTGCACGGTTATGACAGAAATACTGCAGAGTACTCAAGAACAGCACAGTTATTAATAGATGTGGTTCAGTGTGTGAATATTGAAAAGAACAAACGTACTCTTAAAGGAACATGACACCCTTGAATTCCCCTTGTCTGCTGGGCTGAATTCATTGTTGTGTTTAGTAATTCTTGCAATAAGAAACATTCCTAGCAAGTAGCTTTGACATATTTGTTGGTTGGAGGGTTAACTGCGGAAACAGAAACATTTGCAATATGTTTTAAATAACTCTACAAGAGTTTTAGGTTGAGGTTATTTGTTCAGTACGTATGAACAAATACATTCATACGTTCAACTGCACATGAACATGCAGCTGTTGCACATGAACAACTGCGTGTTCATGTGCAGTTGCTAATGGCTTTTTGGTTAACCAGTTGAGCGTACAATAACTATGTGTCAAACATCCTTGGAGTGCTCATTTGACAAGTGTATTCAGTTTTCATAGGCCATGCATGAGTAAATTGCCTCTGAGACTGCAGCTCCGACTGAACTATAGAATACACAGGCGTAGGAGGAGAAGCCATGGACAAAAGTGGGAAGGTCAAATGAGGGAATAAAGAAGATGCATAGAGCTTAAAGCTAGAGTAAGAGACAAAGCAAACCAGTATGAATGACAACATTTAAAACACATAGACCAGACAGAGAAAAGCGAGGAAATTTGTGTACAGAATGACAAAATACAAGCAACAGAACTAACAAGCTCTGCAGGAACATTATTTCCCCAGAACACGCAGATGCTTTAACAACATAAGCAAATTAGGAGTCCAACCTTATTGGCCATGCAGATAAACAATGAAGATTTACACAGAAAACATTTTCATGCTGCTGAAAACTCATTTCCTCGCCTCGGAGAAAAAACAAAACAAAATAAAGGCATGACGGTTGAATCTAAATGTTAAAAAATACTAAAGACAAAAAAAAAATGCTTCTTATAATGTTTCAGATGCATTGGGGAAAAAGCAAAAATGTTTAAAATAATAACTTGCAGTTGTATGCTTATGAACATAGAAGAATATTGGTTGCAGGTTCTGCACCAATTTCTATTGTGTAATAGTTTTCTCTTTTGGCTACAGGTTCAAAGGATCCTTTATCTTATGATTTTGGTTTCAGATAAACATGGGTAAAATTAATAACGCATAAATAAGGTTAAATGCTTTTTACCAAAAGCAGAAATGACAGATAAAAAAAAATTACGTTATCTTTATCTGTGGATTTTATTCAGATTTAATTCTCTATTGCTTAAAAACTACATTTGACAGTTATCTCACAGCCTAATTTGATTTAAAACAATGTCAACCTCAATTGTTTTACATTTTTCTTGGGTTGCTGTGATAAATAATAGATACATTTGATAAATACATTGAATTAATTGTAATAGATAACTTTCTTGTTAAAGAATTCCTTTTATACTTCCCTGGTAAAGTATGGGGCGCTGTTTCTATATTTTTATAAGGACTATATAGATACGTATGAAATGGCCCCCAACTCAGAACTGCAAGTTTAAGACAATAATATTGTAATTCAGATGTTGACAAACTGTACATTGGTTTAAACCCTACAATGTTTAGCATTTTTTTCAGTAACATTTATTTTTGATTCCTCTTGGTTTGAACAGATATCTAGAAAAAGAGTTAAGATCTGTCTCAGTTTAGTATTGCTACTGTTTAAATTCATCATTTAATTGTGCCACCATTGCAGGGTAATCTTTCGAACCTGCTTTGAGGTGAGGTTTTATTCCCACCTTATACTTTTAGTACAATTTGTCTAATTAGATCTTCTTTCTCGTTCTTCCATCAGTTTGTCTTACTCAGCCATTTCCACTCTCTTCATCTGTGTGTCTGAGATCCAAGTATATCATTGCTTAGGTTCAGAGGAGGGCATTGCAGAGCTCGTCTCCCAGTAGAGTTTACCATAGGGGGTGTCTGTGTGTGTGTGTGCCCTACAAGTATTGCTAACTGTCTCGGGAGTGCTGTGTTAGTCTTTGAAGATCTACAAATGAAAGAGAAAGAGAGGGAGACAGAAGCTCATGCAGCCTTTTTTTTCTTCTTTTATCACATTCAGCCTCAACTTGGTTTCTGTGTTTCTTTTGTAGTTCTTTTTCTTTAAATTATTCTTTCTGTTATCAGTTTCTCCTCATCTGTCGCACTTTTTTTCCCGTTTCTGTCTGTGTCTTATCTGGTTTCAGCTCAAAGATACTGTTTTCATTCTGCAGTGTTTCAGAGTCTGGTTGTAAATACTTTTAATAATTTTCACTTCCACTGCAGACAGAAGGAGAGATGAAAAGGAGAGATTTTATAAAACACACTATGAAAACAGCAACCCACCACAGTCTGACGCACATTTTCACTGACACACTTAGGGTGAATGAAAAGAAGGAGATGTGCCATGGCTTTTTAACCAGAGAACCAGTGTCTTTGCAATGAACAGTTTTTTTTCCTAAGGTGGTAAGCCTGTGCATGATCTTGTGCAGAACTGACCCATTTTTAAAAGTAGGCCACGGTCAACAAACATCCCTCTAACCTTGGTTGAAGGAAATTACACAACCATACACATTTTTTTTAGTACCTTAACAGTGTTATACAATCTGGTTTTGCAGTTCCTTGCAAAGAAATTCATTTACATTTATGTGTTTTACCTTTTGTCATGTTACAACCACAACATTTAATGTGTTTTATTACATTTTTAATGTTAGATTAACAACAAGTGGAATTTAACTAAAAAGTAGGAGAGAAAGGACACAGAACTTTAAATATAAAATATATGCATATAATCTGAAAAGTGTGGCAGGTTATGTATTCATGTCTCTTCTAGCTTTTGACCGCTTATTTATGGAGATTGTTCCCCATTCTTAATTGTTAGATACTTACGTCTGCTATAAAGGATGAAGAAACTGACAAAAAAGATTAACCCTGTGTTTTGTTTTTGTCCTCACAAAAACAATCTTTATTCACATCACATGTCTCAAATATAAATTTTCATACAAGTCAGAAAACAAAATAGAAAAAAGTTAAGTTTTCTTACCAACCATGTCCCCACAGCATGATGCTGCTACCACAGCTTCCTTCATGTAGGCTAGAAAATAAATAAAAATGCTGATCTCATGGGGTTTAAGAGTCTGCATGTAAATGTATGTCTCACTTTTCAAATGTAAATCATATGTCCTTAAAAGTTCACAGTCATGTGGTACTTTGTGTGAGTCTATAATATAAAATCCCATTATATACATTACTTTTTCTGTATATTTGAGTATCCTAAAGTGAACTTTATCTTAATCAAATACTTTAATCTGGTCTTTTAATTTGGAAACAAACCAGGATATGGGATTTATTAAAAAAAAAAAATACCAGCATTAGTTAGAATTCTTTTAAATTACGGGTTGAAGGCCCTCCAGCTTTTTGAGCACTTCTCCAGGCATGTTACCTCATGTGCACTCTACAGATGATGCTGCAGTGAAAGCTTTTGTTAATATAAAAATAATTTATTTTCAAGTATTTTTTGTTCCAGTATTTATTCTCCATGTCCTGTAAGCCTTCTGAAGTCTCCCAAAGAGTTTAATAAGTTTTGGTTCAGTCGAGAAGGCCGAGCTCCGATTGTGTTTCTCTGTGTTGTGATGGTTGTATTGTGTCTTTGTTGTTTGCTTCTCAATGGGAGGTCATCTGAGAGGAAGGCCAGCGTATTTGTGTGCAAGTGTACGACTGGTAACCCGATGAGACACATGTGTGAGAAGCTGAATGATGTATCTTCTTACAAGTCACCCAAGGTTGCTGTGCTAGATTGGAAAAAAAAAAAAAAAAACAGAACAGAAGTTCATGGAGAGACAGATGGTTTTATTTTCCTTCTGAAATAAGTCTGAGATAAATAAAGGCATTCTATAGAGAGAATAAATTCAATTCAGCCTCTTAATGAAACCGATAACATCATGGTTTTTCAGAATGTATGCTTTATTATTGAATGGCTTTGATATTCATGTAGAAAATTTTGCAACAATATTGAGTCACATATGTGTTTATATTTTGTCTCCAAAGAACAATACTTTCTTGTATTCTTTTAAAGTGGGTTAGATTGTTATTTATTCAGGCTGTGCATTCTGTCATTTGAATAGTTGCTGTTCTTTCATTTATTTCCAGTTGATCACAATTTCGCTTCACTAATTCACTCAGATCTATGAACCATTTTGGCATAAAAGATCAGAAAAATATCGAAGACAACAGGTATGGACTGGTTACATATCTTAAGGCATAATTTTACAAACTTGGTTTTAAAACAACCAGAATTTTGTTGCAGGTCATTTGACAGCCATTAATCTTTATTTTAAGTGTCTATAAATATAATCTTCCTATCCAAAAATAACATTTTGTCTCATCAAACATAATGTTTGTTGGATAAATCCATGATTTTAAGATAGATTGAAATGATTTCATACTACTGCTATGATTATCTTTAACTTTTATTTCTACATGTAACAATGTAAAGATAATTTCCATTTTTACTAGATTGCTCAGTGTGTTTTTGATGTTAAGATGGCTTGCTAATATCAGCTTGTTAAATGCATAAAGAGCAGAAAAGAAAAAAAAAGGCAACATTCTGCTCAATAAGAACATTTGCTCAGTTAGTTAAATCAGGTAGTTTTAATTAAACATATTGATTCAGTCTTCCATTACTGTCTGCATTTGTTAAGAAATTTTTAATACAATCTGCTGTTTTGAAATATATCTCACTTTGTAAAACAGTCGTTAGCTGAAGGAAACTGTCTTGTAGCTCATTGTGACTAAACAAAACAGGAGACTCTTGCTTTCCATATGTATGTCTGTGTATCAAAATGATAAATAAACGCTGCCGGTAATATTATTATAGCTTTATAATAAGCTGTTGGTTATGGGAATGTCCTGTCAAACATGTAGACACAACCTACCTAACAACTCTACAAAGATGTAAGCCCAAAAGGGAACATTACATTATATCCATTTTTAATTACACAGTTAATACTTACCTAGTTGACTGGGTCACTGGACGCTCCCACTGTTTTAGGTTTAGAAACTTTAGACTTTTGTTAGCATTGTTCTGAAGAACTTGCTCACATCTGGTGACATGATTAAATGAAACATTTCCAATTTGAACTGCAGAAACACTACCCTTTGCTAATTAGTTAAAAATGAGAATGTGTATGACTAATATGTTTTATATAAATATGTGTTGTATCAAAGCTCAGTTTAGAATCTAGGTTTGAAATCTAAATTCTGACTTGCTTTTAGCCTGTATTCTAACATTTTCCACATGGTCTCACTCAATGTGTCTGTTCTGTTTGACCTGATTGTTTACTAGTGATTGCATTCATTTTGACAATTCTCAGTTATGTCACAAAGTTGATTTGCGACAAATTGTTAACATATCCCTCATTTCATAATGCTTCACACTGTGAGGTGCAGGACTTGGACCTCAAACACACATGGACATGGACAGACAGCAGCCAGGTCCAATTGTCTGGTTGCCGGGCAATGAGCTCACAGCAGTCGACCATAACAACCTCATCTCCATCAATCAGGCATAGAGTGCTCTACTCTAGTAATGATGCTGTCACACACTCTCTCTCACATACAGCCCACTCACTACATGCTTATCTCATCCTCTTTTTTTTTCCCGACCTTGCTTTGCTCGTAGTTGTGCGTGTCTGCAGCGTGAGTGTTGAATGAGTGTGAATGTTTTGCTAAAACACAGCAGGGGATGATGCAATTTGCTTTTTGTATAAGGTGTATAAATCTTGCACACATACGAAAATCGCCCCCACTCACCTTCACAGACTGGAAATTTAGGTGACATTGAAAGATTTAGTTTATCAAGGGTGTTTATCCTTCAGTGCTCTACAGCACACTCCTGTGGTCGCAGACTTTCACGTTAAGAGTGTCTGTAAAAACACTAGAAATCACTGACATGTACCTCTGTAGCAAACAAATCCTATGTAGTTTATTATCTGGAATTGCCAAAAGTGCTTCATTGGGGTTGGAAAGGACAAAGAAGCTGCATTCTTCACATATTTTCAACACAACTGTACATATTTAGATTAGTTCTTAGATTTCCTTAAAAGGACCTGATTAATTTTGCACAAAGTGTAAGTGTGGTTCATTATTAACTGGAAATACCACCTTCTTGCACTTTAACACAGACTCATAAGTGAAGCTAACTCCGGGGTACACACATTTAGAAACACGCCCACATTCTCAAGTCCAGCTGTGCCTTTGCCAGGCACTGGGGAGGGGGACCAGCACTCTGAGGTGAAGAGAGTGGCAAGAACAGTAACCGGCAGATCAGGGCCAATTAAAAATGTTCAGCTCGGTGTGTGTGGGTGTGTGTGTGTGTGTGTGTGTAAAAGAGTGAGTTAGTGTTTGTGTCCTTGTTTGACTGCCAAAGAGAGGCTTGGCACAGAAAACACGCTTCCTTTTCTCTCAGCACGCTCTCTTAATGCAGAAGCAGACACTCACAGACACATTTGAAGTTTGTTGTGCCCATTGTCTCTTTATTGTTTATTTTGTCTGGATGTGTTTATGGTTTATTTATACACTTAGCTGCAGTGAAAAATGAGGGAGGACATGTTTGTAAATCTTTGTGAGAAATAAAATAGAAATTATAGGAGCTTATATATTTTAGGCATCACAGGTAGTGGTTGCCAAAAACGTTGTATCGTTAAATTTTAACTCCTGCAATAACATTCTTAATAGCAGAGTGTTGTAAAGCTTATTCAAACCTGAACTCAGCCATGATAATTGAGTTGTTTGACTAAAATGGTCCCAGAACTAACAAAGTTGTCATTTTTATGTCGTTTTTTTGCATTTATGTACTGTAGCTGTAAATAAATTACTGAACATTTGCTGCCATCTGTTGAGCAGAGCTATGTTATAATCAGTTCAGTAATAAAATGTCAGTACTTAACAACAAGACCGTGGATCAAAGGAAAATTGGACAATCCAGATCTTTAGTTGGTTTAGTTGTTTAACAAAGATTTCCAGGGCTTTGTATCTCTCCATCTCTCTCCTTCCTCTTTGTCTATTTAGCGGCTGTGTGCAAAGTCGGAGATGACTTGCATAGTCCTGCAGTCATTTTCAGCAGTTGTTGTACTATAACTACTGCAAAAGCTGTTGAGAATACTGTTTTACAAATTGAAGATGACCTAAATGGCACTTCTGAGAACCTTTAATACACATTTCTTGTTAGGTGGACCCCTTATGTATCTTCCTTGCTCTGGTCATATTTAATGTTTGGATTAAGGTTTCGGGTGGCATGACTTGTGTTACTGTAAGATTGTGATAGCCTTGGAAAATTGAGCTGTGGTTCAGGGAGGCATTTCCTCTACAATTCTGTGATGGGCAGCAACTTGGATTACACACCCACAAAAAAATTCAATGCATTCTTCTGTCTTAAGGAACTAAACAGCTGTCAGACACTACGTCAGCTCCTGAGGCATTTCATCTATGCGTACGTGTTCCTGTGACTGTGATTGTCTGCAATGCCTTTAACAAATGAGCTGGAATTGGCCTGGGTCAAGGTAGAAAGGAGAGAACAAAAAAAGCCTTGCTAAACATGAACATTCAGTTTGGGTTTGGTCTTTTTTAAGGTATATTTTCTCCACTCTTATCTTTTTTACATTACATTTATCTTGCAAAAGATCAAAATTCAAGAAAATAAGAGCCTCCTGAGAATAAATATTTTTTGACAACCTGGTGCCTACAGCTTCAAGACAGACATTTAGAACAGACTACTTTGTTCAACAGAACTTGTGCATCAAGACAACATTTTGCAACCACAGTGCCTGTACATCTGGCAAAGACTGAATGTGAAGAATGTGATCTCTAAAACAGATGAAGTGATGGTTGAGTGGACAGAAGTATTCATAGTCTAAATATGCCAGCATGCAGTCTAGCAAAGAGCAACACTCACAGAGAGAACATTTGGTCCAGATCACTGCACACAGTTGCAGAAACACATGCTTGATCATAAACTTATTACTCACTTCGTCCAAAAACAGCAGAAGGACATTCACACAATGGATTGAAGATTTGCATACAAATCACCCATTTGGTCCATCAATAGCCAAGAAAACACTCATCGGTCTATCTTTAATTTGTACCTCTGAACAATTTATTAAATATTGTGTGAAAAACTACAGCCATAAAGCAAATATAAACTGCAAATGCATTTATTGGAGTTTAAGTTTCCCATTTCCCTACTTTAAAGACCTAAGAGGACACAAGCTCATTTGTTTTCAACCATTACACTGATAAAAGAGCAAATAACAATCCATTTTAAGTTGATTTTTTTTTTTGTTAGGTTTTGGTTGCCCTAGTCACCTTTATTAAATGGCAGATAAGACCGGAAGAAGGGCAGAGAGAGAATCTAACTGGGGGCAACTGCATTGAGAACTTTTTGATAGATAAGGCTACTGCAATACAACAGTATACAAGGAATGATTTGTAAGAATTAAACTACAAGATTATGATGCTCAGAGTTCATACAGAAGCACAAGGATATCAAAGTATTCCATTCACGTGGCATGATTGTTTCTCCGTTCAAATCTGAATCACTTTTCAAGTCCCATAATAGTTCAGAGTAGCTAATGGACTGCTTTCCCTCCGTAAATTTCTGACCATCTCACTGTGTAAAATCCCATCAGTTCTCTCGGGTTATCAGGTGCAGACCTTTTAGCTGTTCCCAAAATTAGATCCAAGCCTTCTGAGGATGCGCTTACTTACTGAGGCCCTGTTCTCTGAAGCCAGCTTCCTGTAGTCCTCAAATCAGAACAAAATGTGTATGAACTGGAAAACAAACTCAAAGCTTTCCTGTTCTCACGAGTACACAGGTGTGTTTTTCTTTTTGTGTTTATTTCTATGTACTTTTAAACCTGAATCATGCCTCAAATTCTCAGTTTTGATAAAAGTCATGTTGGATGCACACAGAGTCCAAATTCATCAACAAAAGAGGTCTGTATATGCACATTACCTTATTGGAATTGTGCAGACATTCCAAGCAACCTAACCCTTTCCTTTATTGAATTATCAGAAAGGCATACTGTAAACATTTTTAGATAGCATAGAATAACTTTTCTCTTATGTTTTTCCAAAAAAAAGTTGGTGAATGTTTTTTTTTTGGTGCATAACTCAGTCTTTGTCCTGTTTTGCTTTCATCCTCATCATCTTCCTCCACCCTTTTTGCTGACCTTCTTCAGCTTTTTATACTCCCTGCTGTGCCTCACTGGCTATGCCAGTGTTGTTCTCCCAGTGAGTTTGTATATCTGTCTCTTCTCTGCCACCATCTGTTTCTCTCCGTCTCACTGCTTGTCTATTTCATTCCTATTCCTCTCTTTCTGTGTTCTTAATTCTCGCCACCTTTCCTTTTCTTTCGCTTTGGATTTCGTCTACATTTCTAACCATTTAGCTATCTTTCAATTTGCTGTTACATTCTCTGTATATCATCTGATAGATTTGATAGATTCCTTTGCCAGTTGGCATCTTTCAATCTGTTCCCTCAGTAGTCATCTACTTTTTTCCTCCTTTGACTCCTCTCTGGAAACAACTTTGTTCATTCAAACCCTTCTGCTTTGTGTGTAAAGCCAGTTTAATTCATGTAAAGGCTTTAGTTTAGCTCCACACTAAATCCAACCACAGAATCCGATTGATTTTCTCACATCTGACATTGGATATTCATTTTCTCCTTTTCTCTCTCTGCCTCACTGTTCCATTGTTGTATTTTGTGCTCACAGTAGCTCTCAATCCTTTGTAGAATTGAGTCGTCATGCATATTATAAAAGCGAGCATGGAAAAGCATCTCCTGCTGTCACTAATGTATCCTTCAGACTGTAATTCCTGCCTTGCCTGTAAGAGTGCTTTAGAACAATAAGAGAGTCGCCCACATTCACTCCCACTCTGCCAACTCCTTTTCTGTCTTTGTCACACTCATAAAAAGTGGGTCAGTAGGATGTTTGGAGTTCCTTAAACATTCACTGGCATCTCCCACCCCCGTATTGCAGCTGGGAGTTTGTGTCTTGTTTTTCCGTAACATCCACATCATTCCAAGACAACCAGATTAATTAGTCCCACAGAGTATGTGTATGCTGTCGACAATCACCTGACCTGTCTGTTACGGTGTATGTGGGTGTTTCTCAAGTCGGCGTGTTGCACATTTGATGTCTTTAAAGCTGATCTGGAGATTCTTTTAATTGGCAGATCCTAGGTGAAGTGCAAGTGTAAAACCCATCAAAGAGAATATTTAAGTGTTTGAGCAATAAATGATGTCCCTATCTATAAGAGCTGTGAATCTTGGCTGATCTCAGTCGATTAGATTGGGGTACTGATTTAATGACTGTCAGTCATCAGATGTATTTGCATCTTCTGATTATTACGCTTCATATAAAACTAGGCAGTTTCTTACATTATGCAAAAAGACATGAAGCAACTTTCTTTTTCTCAAAATCCTCCATTAAATCAGACTCCATTAACTTTATCCTTGGCAGAATCATTTCTGTTTGCTTTTGAGAGGAAAGATTTTCTCCAAATTTAGAAATTTACTTACACTAACACTGGTGTTTAAGCAATTTTTGGAAACCTGTTTGGTGACATCAGGAGCACACCATTCTACTCTCTTACAATTTCAAAGCTTTGCTTTAGGAACATTATTGTGACTTTATTCCTCTGATCACATCTTGCTCTTACAGTTTGAGTACTGTCAGTAGCTCTGTGTTAATAATTTTAAAAAAGTTACAAAGTTAAACATCTTAATATTTAATCACTCCTGCATAAACAGTGTTTGTCTGAAGAATGACCAATGAGACACTAGAGGTAATATTTCCCCCCCCCTCTCTTAGGATTATTTTTTTTTTATTAGAATATGAGACTTTTCTGAGATTCATTTCCTTCCACTGAAAAAACCATCACCAACATTAATATAATGTTATCTTAAATCTTAAACAGTGAAGCATAAATATTTCTCTTAAGGTGTTTTGACCACAAATCTTCTTTGCAAGCCTTTTGTAGAAAATGGAAACAACATAATATAATAACTTTTATGAACAGAAAAATCATCCTTATTCTTTAACTGCCATGTTGGGTTAGGGTTATGAGTCTATGTTAAATTATCTATAATTCCTCAAACCATTGCTGTCTCTATATAGATACAAAACAGTCTTTCCTTATGCAAGATGTTCTGTGTCGTGATGAGAATTTTTTTTCCCTCAAGGCTTTTTGCCTGAAATGTTTTTTGAAATTCACACTTTATGGTGGTTAATAACAGCTTTGCAATTTGTGGCTCTCACTAGCAGACATACAGATACATCCTGAGCTTTCTTTATGAAGGCATTCTTCAATGTGTTTTTTTTTTTTTTTTTCTTAGGCTTACAAGGGTATATATATTGTTATCTAAGGTTTAAAACATCACATCAACGCTATGAAAGTAGTTTTATTCACATGTTTAGTTTAACATTTGATGTTTTTATTTTCCAGGGAGTGCTGAGTCCCTCAGTCCACGTTCCTCATTGTCGGATACAGTCTGGAAACCTCTCCATGGCCTTTGCTGCCTGCTGACAAACCAGGAAGTCTGGAGCAGTTGTGTTGAATGAGGTGAGAATGGTAACATTTGGCATTTTGAATATTTAGCTACTTGTGTTCTTTAGCAGTTCCTCTTCAGATATGGATAAGCTAGCTGCAGGTCAAGTTGTGTCTCGAGCTATAAGACAAGGCTCACTGCTGAGTCATTACAGACAAACTGCTGTCACACTGCTGTTCCAGCCTAAAAGCTGTAAGTCTGACTGTCATGTTTAATCTGATGTTATTAGCTCTGGCATCAAGGACTTTCCAGCCTTGTGTTCTGCATTGCCAGGAGCCCAGTTCTACTGATAAACCCGTCAATCTGGCAACTGCACAGATGAATGTCAAGTAAAGTGAGTTTGAGATTTTAATGGAGTGGCACCTCATAATCTCAATTTTGTTTCTTTGCTTAAGCTTTGAACCACATCACATTACAAGTATAATTGAACTCTTATAGTAAGTGGCTTACTTGCCTAATCTTAATTATCTGTTATGCAGCATAATTAGTTGACCAAAACAATATGATATATCACTTATTCAGTCAGCTGCTCTTTATGGAGATAGATAAGAAGGTCTCATTCAGATGCTCAAATTAAGCCAATGAGACTCAGCTAATGAAGATAAGATTTGTTTACTGCATTCACTGTGATTGGAGGAGATAAATCTTTAGGTTAATTGAAACCAAGTTTGCTCAGAGACAGTTAGCCTGAAAGATTCCATGAAACCCTAACAATAGAAACAAAATTACTCTCAAAATACCTGTAAATCCACAAAGTGCTATGAATTCTGCATTTGAACTGCTTACATTTATTATTTTTGAAGAAATGCTAATCTCAAGGGAAGACGTTCTCACTCCTTATCTCCACTGAGACTTAAGATTGCAGGGTCAGTTGCAGAGTGTAGCAGCTTTGGAGCTGCTGGCGATTATCTAACAGACGTTTCAGCTGAGCACATATGTAAGGTCAAGGATATGAACCCAGACTTTTTTCAAGTGAGTCATGAAAATCAACTTAAACAGCTATTATAGTTAAGATACTGGCATTTTTTATAACTTTTGAAATGATCTTTCTTTGCTTTATTCAATAGAATAAATTGTCAGCTGCTCCAGATTTCCCTTCTAAAAGACGAGTTTTACATTGCTATGTTTTTCTGTATGATTTTTTTGTTTATTTTAATATTTAACATGTGAAAAGCTGCTTTGTTAGTTGCTTTAAGGGGAAATTCAACATAAAGTCATCATGGAAAACATTCTGCACTGTTTGTTTTGTGCAATGGAAATAGTTTTTCCAACTGTGTGGGTAATTATTTTATACAATGTCTAGAAATCTTTCCAAAACTGAGTTACCAATAGATTGTGGCAATCCAAAGAGACAACTGGGAGCCATTACTTTAGGAGTTGTGACTATTATTTTGACCAGGTAAGACTTCCATAAAAAAGAGTCTCAAAGTTATAATAATAATAATAATTCATTCTAATGGTTGCTCATTTCCTTGTGTGTTTCGATGCGGCACTTTTAATGTTGTAAAGCAATTTTTTCTGGCCAACTCATTCCTAAAAAGTTAGTTATAAGAATGATTTGGTTTCTGTTCCATTGTGCTTTTTCTGTATCTAGTTTCTTGAATGTCAACCTATTATTTCCTCAAAATGTTGCAATGTTTATGAGGACAATACATTGGCAGATTGAGCAGCACAGTTCATTATGTGTGCTGCACCCATAAAAAGCTTGCAAAATTATTTTTCCTCATAGCTATGCTCTTAACTATTGTTGTCTTAGAAGAAACAAGACATCTTAGCAATTTATGAATGTACACATTTAACAAACAAGGGCTGAGCATTGCGCAGACAAATTTTATGCCATCACAACCACCTCATACTCTCCATCAAATTGGTCAAACACTAATGTGGGATAGCATCCCATTCCTCGACCGTCCATTGTGTAAAGTTAGCTAATGTGATTGTGTTGGACACTCTGACAAGAATAGCACATCCAAGCTGATCCTGCAAGTGACCAATGAGGCTGAGATTGAAATTAATAACTGACTTTAAATCCACATTCTGGAATAATTCTTTGATAAACCCCCCAGCGTAGGGGTGATAAATGACATCCTGGTTCCTAAGAGTGGATATAAGGGATTGCTGCCAGTCATGTTGACATCAATCTGCTTTGACATGACCTCCATTGATGACTGGAAGATTGGATCCCACACCATCATAATACCACCATCAAAAACTGTTTGCCATTGACAGGGAACGTTTGGCAAAACGTTCATGGTGCAACTCACATACTCAATTGTGGTACGCAACCCACAAATGCATTTTTCTTACAATCCTTTCACAAGCTTTCCAATGGCGTAAAGTTTACTGCCTAGAAGCACTGTTACCACAAAAATATATTTCCTTTTTTGTTCTAATTTTATTGTTTTTCACTTTGACTGTGCTCTTTTAAGTGAGCAAGACTGTTCTTCACACTTCAAGCTCCTTTTTTTCTGCCGCTCAAACAGTAAGAAGTGTGAGTGCCTTTGAGAGAGAGAGAGAAAGAGAGTTAGTAGTATCCTTGGCCAGCCGGGGAAATCTTGGCTCCAAGGCGTATGGGAAAAGTGCTGCTGGCAAATCTTGAACTAAAGCATTCCATTATGCTGTCCTCTTGAAACACACACAACCCTACTTTTTTTTTTTACTTAAGAGGTCATCATGTTTGCTTATTTGTTCTGAATCGCAATCTGTACATTTTCTCATCAAAATTATTATTTTACCACGTCATTTCTATATTGTGTAACTGTTCAAACAACTTCAATGTTCTTTTTGTCTCCTTGTCTCGCACAATAATTTTCATATATGTTAATAAATACACATTCTCACACATGCACACTCACTAAAGGGAGAAAGACCAAGTGCCTTGTGCGAAGAGGGAGCTGTTGTAGTGCTATATTATGCCTTGAGGCCCAAAGCCAGGGTTTAACCATCACTCACTCACACAGCATTCAGCACAATATCCTCGAATCAATATCCTAAGCAGCAGGAGGCTGTCTGCATGAGTTGTATTAGCTAATAGACCTCTCCTGTCTGTCTTTCTTTAGGCTGTCTATCTCTTTCTTGCTACTACACAATGACATCATCATTGGCTTAATTTACTTGTGCCTTTATCCTGATTCTACCCCTCTGTTCTCTTTTCTATACACTTCTCATATCTTTTTTTCCTTCTCTTCCACCTCAATGTCTAAAATAGTGCACAGCAGTAGAGCTCACTGGTCATTCTGATTTAGATGTTCATATTAATATTGTCTTTCAAGTTAAGTTATTTGACTATCATCAGTCCTCTGTATCTCTGACCTTTTTCCTGACCCTTCCTGATATATCCATAATACATGATATGTTTAAAATTAATCATTTCACATTTTCTCCAACATGCACGCATCTGGTTGTAGAATTTAGTCCTAATTTGAGGGATGATAAAAAAGTTGTTACACTTTTCCATAAAAATGTTATTCATCTTTGTGAGGTGGTAGATTTTTTGATTGCTTTACATCTTCACTGGATATTTCATTATTTAGTTGTTTTCCATTATATGTTCAGTTGCATGTGTGTTATTCACAATGATGGTCTGTCATTTATGCTTTATTGGTTGCGTTTGTTATGAAGAACTCCTAGTGAAGGATATGCTCCTGATTATTTTGATAAGTTGCTGTTTTCTGAGCCAGACAGACATATGTCTAATTCGAAAATTAAGAAAAAAGTGGACATATTGACTAGTTTAACAGATAAACTCTGAAGATTGGAATGTGGCTGTAATCTATCAAATCTGACATTTGCAAAGCGCCTGCAAGCCTGAATGCGTAATTGCATCATTAGAGATCAACTACTTAGTGCAAAAATCGAATTTTAGAATGTCCCACACAGTTTGATATAGTTCGAATTTGGAATAAATTATTTCTGTTTTTCTTTGCAAAAGCTATGTTTTAGAGAAGTCCCTTCTTTCTACCTGAACTGAGAGAGCTGGTCAGATTTTAAAAAACAGCACACATGTACTACATACATGAGTTTGAGTAGTGTTCATCAGGCAGGATTCTGTTTTGTGGCATGTGTGTGGCTATTGTGTGGGGTTTGAAATTTGTTTGGATAATGGTTCCATGCTCTCTAGAGTTGGCCTTAACGTAATATGTGCCTTGCTGATGTTGACATCTGCTGGCTGTACTTTTTGAGACCTGAGTGCTTTAACAAACATGTTCTGCTTGTCTTATGCATTTTCTTTTGTTAATGTGACTTTCAAAAAGTAGAGAACGTTATTCACACAAAAGAACACATGCTGAGCAGTCACTCAGCTCTCCTTCATCCACACAATACATGCTGCCATGCCTATTCATGCCACTTACTGCCAGTTTGTCTGCCCATCTCTTTTACTTGCTGTGGAGTTCATCTTAAGCAAATGCTATACGCTTATATTAGACATGGATGGCTGCAAAAGCAATGTGTGCTCTTGTTCCTTCATTCTGTCAGAAAAAGAAAAAATAAACAGTGTACATAATGACAAGCTATACCAGCAGCTTTAGTGTGCGGTAGTGTGTCTGTGTTAAAATTTGTCACCTGAGCTGTTATGTTTAGCACTGTGCTCCTTGCAAACCTCCAGAGTCACCCATCTCACACCTGTCAACCTGTCTGCAAACCGATTCAGTTCTGAAATTATCTGACTCATCATCTGAGCTGGGTTACCTCCGGAAGATAAAATTCATCCAACAAGCTCTACTGACTTCCAGAACTCTTAGAGAGGGAAAAGACTCTCCCTCTCTAAGAGGGAGAGTCATTATACTTATATAAGTATAATGATCTTGACACAGTCTATAATAAGGTCTAAGTGGTTAAGTACTTATTAACTGAATTAAACAGAAAATGGGTCCAACAATTCTGGCGTTCTAGCCCCTACAAACATTTTGCATGCTAGGTTGTTTGCAGTGTAGACTGGGAGTCTGCGTGGCATGTTATGGGAACAGGGAATGTTGATATTGGGTCAATGGTGCAACATTTGTAGAAGATCTTTATGAATTTTAAAGCAGTGGTGTTTGTAGTAATATCAACCCAACGTTAGGAAACATTGACCAGACTTTGTGTGTGAAAGTCTTCTGATGGGTGTAACTTAATTAATGTCCGTTAAAGTGATTTTAAGCGATTATCTAGGCTTACAAAATGTCTTTCAAGATTTTAGGTTTGAAAGATCTTGAAAGATCTTTCTTTCTGTTGTTTGTTGCAGACACTATATGATTTGTTGTCATGGTAGAAATTTACTTAAAATAAGTGAAATAGAAGCCGGAGTACAAAGAAAAACTTTAAAAAACCTTAGGAAAGCTCAAATGATTTTGAACAACAGTTTGAAAGATTACAGGACATGTATAATAGAACACAAATTATAAAGTACATCAGGGCTGGTTTACACACAGCTTACCTTACATTGTACCCATTGTACATTACATTTTGTGTCCCAATTTCATTTCATTATGTCCAGTAAAATTAAGAGCACACACCCTTTTCACTTGACAAACTCATCAATAAACATCACTTTTTAAAGTTAAAAGAATTTCTGATAAAGATTGGGGGCGTTAGTTTTTCTTTATTTTGTGGCAACAACTGAGATAATCTTGTAATTTCCTCATTTTCATTTGGTTTCCAAATGACGACCTCTATCAAATAACCCTCTGCACATTTGTGTCTTTTATGTCTTATAGTCCTTACAAAAGATAAATCAGAGTCAGCTGAATGAGAATCAGAACTAGAAACTAGAAATTCATCCATCCAGTTAGTGAAGCTTTGTCTAAAAGCTGCTTCAGGCTCATAAGTAACTACACAAGTGATTCACTCCTTTTTAACTTGCACAAATAAATCATATCACTTTAAAATGTCACAATTTTTTTATTTGAGCTTAGTTTCAGAAATGATCTGCATTTTCTTTTGAAATGGTTGACATTTTAATAATTACAGTAGAATGTTTTGTGAATTGAGAAAGCTGTAATTCTCTGGGTAGAATGAACTAATTACATTTCTCGGTAATTTTCTCTCTCTCTAATCTGTACTGTCTTTTGTCCCTTCAGTCTCTTCCCTTCACACACTTTTCTCTTGTTCACTTCAGTACACCAACCCACATTCCTTAAGCAGGATTATGTATTGTCTTTGAAATTTTTGTCTGGGTGTTTTATACCCGTATGTCCTGCTGCCTGGGTCTGGATGAATCTTTGTTTTGTTTGTTTTTTTGTTGTTGTTTTTTTTCACTTGTTTGTTTTTAGGTGATGGGTGTGTGTGCAAATACATGCCTGCTGAATAAAAAAATGAATGAGAGTTCAAGTTCGCGCGTGTGCATGTTCACAGAAGAATCCATGTTTGCCTAGCTACTCGTGTGCATTTGTGCTTGTGTGTACTTAGAAGGATTAGAAGAGGAGTTAGCAGTGATTTGTCCATCCATTGCAGGCCCTCCCTAATCCTGCAGACATACATGCACGCTTCTTTGTGTGTGTGACTCTGAGAGATCTAACAGTGTGTGGATTAGTGGTTTTGTGAATGGGCTGTGGCTGCGGCTGAAATATAGCACACGAGTTAAGAGAGGGTTTCTGAGGGAGATGGAGATCAAGGGGTGACTGAGGCAGAGTGCTTGTTGTGCATTTTAATGTGGTTGAGAAGACACAAAGTTTTTATTTCATGTTTAGTTCTAATATACGTGTTTAAACTACAAAAGATAACTGTTTTACAGGAAGCGTCTGTGTACGTGTGTTTGGTATGTGACCAATAGATGGCTCTACACCTGCTGTTTTACAAGCTTCTGATTACACACACACAGTCACACATGCACAGGGAGACAGATGGAAAGACGTGGAAAACAAGAGAGCTGAGACTTTCACCGACAGCAACGGAGAGGAGGGGGGGGATAGATTGGTTAAGAGTGTGTAGGAAGGCGAGGGTTGCTGTTGTCATAATCACAGCGTGTGTGAAGTTTGCGTGGGAGACAGAGAGAGTCAAGATTGTGTGTTTGCGTGTGTATATGTGTGTGAGAAAGAGAGAGAGAGAGAGCAGAGACAGCAGAGGAGTCTGTGATATGTATACGGGTGTGTGTATATATAGAAGCTTTTCATCAGTTTCCTTAGTGACTGGCTGTGACTGAGACTGTATTCTGCTCTGCAGTAAGGAACAAGACTGAGACAGAAATGCTGTGCCGTGTTGATTTTTCAGGCAAACTTAACATTTGTTCTAGTTATTTCCACATAGATTTATTTATGCACATTAGGTATTTGTGCACAAAAAGATAGGAGTCAAATTACCAAACAGTGTCTAAGAATATTCAGGAGCAGTAAATGAGATCAAGTGCTTTACTGCAGTGCAATATAACTTTATGTAAACTGTGTCCAAAGAGGACTTTTTGCTTTGAGAATATTTTTTTTACCATGGTTGCTTTCATGTTTGACGAAATTAAAGCTGTACTAAAATGTTATTATGTTGGTCTTTTGTTCATATTCCAGTTCGGGATTAGATCTCACGTTGCCTGATGTCAGAAATTTTGGGGTGAAAAAAACAAACAAGCAACAAATACAGCTTTACCTTAGAATGATAGCTGTAATTAAATTTCAATTATCTCCATGCGAGTTCAGCTCACATTTGTAAAGATAATTAGTAATGACCGATTTAATGTCACTGTTGTTTAAAAGCTGGGGATTTGCTTGTTGACAGCTCAGTTGCATAAAACGTACATTATCAAACCCTTCAAAGTGTTTCCATGTACTGGGAGACTAAAAACCAAAATTTGCAAATGATTTCTGATAAATATATAAATAAATACCTGCAAAGACAGCAGACATGTTTTGCTGTACTTTATTCATTGACAAAATTAAGCAAGTCAGTGGCTGGTGGTGGAGGTTTTACTCTTTTCCTTGTTTTTAAAATTATAATTAATCTATAACTTTAATTTTGACAATTTAAGTTTTTTGGTGTTCCATGCACATTTTTGCATGCCAAAATATTAGGATACTATAACAAAAGTGGGATTTAATAAAGCAAATTATGCTCATTAAAAAACAGTTTCTTTAACACTTAGGTATTTTTTCCTGGCTGCATCTATGGATCAAAGAATTTGATTTTATCTATTGTCTGATTTTGTTCTGTCTGTCCATCCTTCCATCCAGGCTTTGCTTTAAGCAGGAACAGTATTTAAAGTCTGACAGCGTAAGAAAATATTAACAATAAAATGTATTTATGCTTAAAATCGCATAAAAATGAATGTAAAAACTGGAATACAGTCTGAAAAGGAGGGCCTTGTAAGGAAATTTAATGTGCAAATGTCACAATTCTGTTTGTAGGAATTTACCTTGATGATGAAGCTACATTTTAAACAGCAGTTTCTTTAGTTTGTGTTAAATAAGTAAATATTACATTGCTCATATTTTTGCTTTAGTAGTTGATCATTAAAAAACTCTAATAGCTCTTAAGAAAATTTTTGTAAATAATCTTAAAACAAAATTCCTATCTTTGTTCAGTTAAACCCACCATGAGTTGAACACAGACTGATATCATTCCAACAGGAAGGCCAACCAACGCAAACAGGATGTCATTTTAGTGCTTGTTTGGACCCACTAGTCCTTGAGGGAATTATTTCATCTTGGTGCATTTGGTTGTTTAGATATGTGTGAGTGCATGCTCATTCCTTCTGTATGGATCCAACATCTCTTAGCTCTGAGGAACACATTTCATCTATATTTACTCCTCAATTGTCTTTTAACTAGGTCAGCTAAAAAGCAGGAATAGATTGCTGCATACTAGCAGCAAGGCATGCCATCTAGTGGCCAAAAGCTGGTATTACAGTCACATTGAACGTGGCTGTAGAACTGACTATCAGCAACAGGAGAAAAGCAATTTTGCTCATTCCTGAGTTTCATATAATTTTCTCCCATTAGTAATAGATCATAAGTGCATTTATTTGAGTTTGTAAATGTCATCTTCTGGTGCTTTTTTTTTAAAAATTAGGCACGGATATTGTGAAGATGTGTTGTATTGTTTTGCAGAGAGTCAAAATTTCTCCAAATTTGTCAAGAGAGTAATAATAATATTACTAAATAAAAACAGTTCAAAGTTGTAGCCTTAGATAATGACATATTGGGTTTTTTTTACACTCCATGCAGACTTTTATGTCCTCTCTGTGTTTCTGTCTCTGTAATCTCCTCTCCTCCTCCCTCCCTCACCCCTTTATCTCCCCCACAGTCCCTCGCTCTGCCCTTCTCACTGTAACACCCTCCCACCCCCTCTCGTGTTCTCTTTCTCTGCTTGTAAGCGGTCTCTGGGCGTGTAGCCAGCTGGCTCGTGTGTGTTTTTTGAATGAATACCTGATGAAGTTGGACGAGCAAATGGTAGGAGGGGCCCATATGAGAGTGTGCGTGTGTATGTGTTTGTGCAGGGCAGACAGTGTGAGAGCACTGGCTCGCATTCAACCTCTTGCATAATACACGTTGGAGCTCTGCATGCGGGACTCCCTCCCTGTGGGTGTGTGCAACTGTGTGCTACCAATTGGTATTTGTGCGAGGGTGTGTGTGTGTGTGTGATCACCTGCATGTCAGTGGATGTGAGGGGAGCTTCCTGCCTCGCTGTTGAGATTTAGGAGAGGGCTGCCGGCTGAGCATGAGTGTCTGCGATGCGTTTTGAGGGGTGAGAAAAACCAAGTGCAGTTTGTGGCACAAGTGCCCTGGGTCTACTTAGGATTTTCCGCTTGAAGAGGGAGGGGTGGTGGGAGGCAGGGAAAGATTTTGGTTGCTTTGCTTTGCAAAGGACACGGCAAAGCAGGAGAGGACTGGAGTAAAGGGAGCAAAAGAATGAGAGGGGGAGAGAAAGCATGCTGCAGAAGTGGGCTACTCCTGCTCCCCTGGTAAGTAGACTTCTCTCAGTTTTGCGCTTGCTGTGAATGAAGAGCATGCGTAGGACAGCAGAGAGTCATAATGTGGGTGCGTGAGACCTGAATGCTTGAGCTCTTTTATCACTGTGTGTCATGTGTAAATGCATACTGCATCTGCCCTAGTTTTTCTTCTGATAGGGCTTGTTTGTCTTTGCTTCTTTGTCTGCTGTCCAAAAGCATTTTTTCCTCCCTGCTACTGCTCTACTACCCCTTCACCCTCTCTGTTCACCCAGCCAACCTCGGGGCTGTCGAGGGGTGAGAATGTGCAAGTCATGCAACACTGCCCAAGAGTTTGTTTTCTGAAACTTACTCTCCCTTTTTCCTCACAGTCATGCATTTATCCTCATCTCTCATTTTAGAACTTGCTTTCTCTCTCTGACTGCTCTTTCCTTCAGCCGCTCCTTTATCTTCTTTGCCAGCTTCATTTGTCAAGTCTATAGTTGAACTTCCATTACTCTCGATATTTTCATGTGTGTGCTCTTTGTGTGTAAATGTGTATCATCAGCAGCAGAATGACAGTGAGTAAAGTCTCAGCCATGTCTAAGTTCATGGTCTGTTTGTAATTTGCAGGCTCACTGTGATGCAACTCCACACCTCCACTAATGAAAATCTACAGACAAAAAGGAGACGTAGATGAAAAAGCAGAAGTTGAGAGAGAGAGAGCGAAGTGTTAGCTTGCAGCAACACTGTACTCTGTGGCTGAACTATATTTAGCTGTGAGATAACACATCACGTTGAACTTATCCGTTTGATAGTGATTATGATTATGACTGGGCAGTCATGCACATGCAGCATCAGATTCACATATATGTAGGCTATAATCTACGGTGCCTTCTGCTTTCATTTATGGATAAGTGTTGCATCACCGGATGTTGGATAAAAACAAATGTAAAAACAAGTTAACCTGTCAATGACAAGATATTGTGATATACAAAGGTAATTGTAGCGTTTACAAGTTTTACTCTTTCTTCCAGTTTTGCACATCTTGAGAATGAAATTTCTTCTTGTTCTTTATAAAATAGCTCAGTCAGATTGGAAAGAGTAACTATGAATATTAATCAAGTCTCGCCACACATTTCCAATTGGACTTTTGGTCTGGGCTTTAACTGGACCATTCTAGCACATGGATTTTTTTTGACAGTTCTTTTGTGGGTTCAATGTTAGGCGTCAAGGTGAACTTCCACCCCAGTCCAAAGTCCCTTACAGGTGCGCTTCCTGGTGGCTCAATCTGTTTTATCAGCTTTGACTAGCTTGATGCGCCCATTACCATGTTTCACTGTGGGGATGTTGTGTTCTGGGTAAAGTTCAACCTTTGTTTCATTTAGCCAATCTTCTTTTTCCAGCTGTTTGTCTTGTTTCCACATTACATGTGGCGAACCACAAGGTCCAGTCTAAGAAGATCTCTACAGCTCTTCTAGAGTTATCATGGACCTGTTTGCTGATTTTATGAAAAATGCTCTCCCTTCCCTTGTTTCAGTTTAGAAGAATAGCCATGGATGAGTTGGTTTACTGCTGATCTACACTCTTTATAATAATGGATGATGAATTGATCAGTGCTAATCAATGCTTTTGGTATATTGTTTTGTAACATAACTCTGCTGTGGCTTGTCCCTGACCTATCTGATATGTTCCTTGGTCTTCATGATGCTTTTGGTTCAGTAACTAAACCTTTGATATCTTCACAGAACAGCTGAATTTATACTGCAATTACTTTACACTTTACATTGTACTATATTTAATTATTGACTTCTGAAGGCAATCGGTTTGAAAATCACAGAAATTTGTGGTAATGTGACAAAACAAAAGAGAGCCTAAGGGGTATGAATACTTTGGCAAGACACTGGAAATCCCCTTATTTTTTATTTTTTTACCCCAGACTAATATATGTTTATGTCACTTACCACAATAAACACAATTACATGCAGGCTTTTAATTTGCCACAAGCTTCCCAGAGCGTACACTCTCACGAGATTTTGTAAAGTTGATCCCTGTGTTTGTGAGTGTGAGTACGAGAGTCAGAAGCACATGGAGGGCATTCAGCTTAGGTTACACGTCATATGATATCTGCACATTAATGCACAGCCTCACACACGCTGCAAGATCAGCGACTCGCAGGTGACTTAGCTTTTCAGCGAATCTGTGTTTAAGTGTCAGTTTCTCTGCAGAAGTACTCTCTCCTTTTGCAATGTAGGTCAGCTGAACTGAAGCTTTCTCTGCTGTCCATGCACCTTCAGCTTTTCTCTGCTCAGCTCTCTTTTTTTACCATCATGAGATGGTTCCTTATTTTACTCACTGCTGTCTTTGCTCAACAATCGTAGGTGGTATTATGGTATTTCCTTTTGTTTTTCTCTACGTATATCAACACTTCCCAACACTAGCGTCACTAATATGTTTCAGCTGCTTATTTTTAACCATGCAAGTATATTGTTATTTTCAACTGCATGTAGACATTTGCAGAATGTAAAGCTGTATACTGAGGATTATATGAAGAGTCCTGTTGTAAATTTCCAATGCTGTACTACTACGGTGATTTAAAGTATTAGTAGATTTCTTTCATTTTTGCTTCCCTGCAACGTTCAAATGTATCACAAACCTATCAGATCATCAAACAAATTTTAATATCAGACAAATATATCAGAGAAGTGTTTGCTTCTGTGCTTTAGATAATTGTCCAGCTGTGTAACTTCAGCTTGAGGTTTGAGCTTAAAGTTACAAATTATTACTGAAAATTATTTTTCAGGAGTTTTTAGTGGAGGGCAAAATTCATGATCCTTCAGCTGCTAGTTGTTCTGGTATTGAAGCCCCAGACCGTAAAACTTCTACCATACTTGACTTCCAATATGATATTTTTTCCCTGAAATGCTATGTTAGTTTCTTTTTGGTCAATAGTGTTGATTTCTTTTCTTTTTTCATTTGAGGTCTAACATGGCTGCCATCTTTGCTCAACCTCTTTGTTATTGTTGGAGGAAAGAATGACAGCTTTAGCTGATGTTCTGGGGTTTTTGTGACCTTGTGCATTAGTTGTCTACATTCTTTTGATGTAATTTTGGCAGGCTGGCCACCCTTGATCACTGTTCCACAATTTTTCATTGGTGGATAGTGGTTGGACCATCGTTGACTGGAGTCTTGAAGCAAATAAATTAATTCATAACCTTTTTGAGACAGATGTATCTCATTTACATTCTCATCAGTTCTTGATGCATGGTGTGCATCACGTGTTTCTTTTTAGCCTACATTTTGTTAGACAGAAACTATTTAAGAGGCAGTAGCTGTCAGTTATCAGTCCTGGTTGTTGCTAGTAAAATAGCTTTAGTTTTTGTGATTATTATCATAGGTAATTCTTGATTTAACTTGAAGGGTTACTTTTTCATACAGTGTCAAGTTGGTCTGGACCTTTATCCCACCTTAAAACAGTTTTACTGAAGAATGGGAAAATGGGAATGATGTTTCACTGACTTGTTTGATAAAACTAGAGGAAATATTTTCTTTCAGATCATAAGCAAATATTGAAATTCTTATGATTTCAAAATCAGCTTGTTGGGCACAGCTTTTTTTTCTTCTTTTTTTACTCGTGAAAGCAGATCAACCCAGAGTGAAACTGAGTAATAATACCGAACAGATACTGAGAGGAAAGAAGCAAACATAATAAGAAGAGAGAAATGAGAACATCAAACTATTAGATGAAAAAATGATAATTGAGAGCAAAATTATATTGCTGAAGACATGGGCAGGCTGAGGCAGGAGAGTGGGGTGGAGGTGGACTGACAAAGGCAAGTCAAAGAAAAGTACACCTCAGCATTTAAACATCTCCTATCAACGAGCACCATTCAACACACCTTTGAGTCATGGCTACCTGACTGCACAGAAATTCTGATAGTGTGAGTTTATCTATATAAAGCAAAGCTTATCTTTCTGTGAGTGTATATATGTGTGTTGACTACTCTTATACTTGTACGAATGAATGTGCATGTGTGTTTACTCCATTGTTCAATTCTGTGTTGTAAAATTTAACTGTAACAGTTCAGAAAATCTGTTTTCGAGGCCAGAAGTTCCTTGTGCTGTAGAGTAATCCAATGCATGCAACAGCTTTTAGGCATTTCATCTTAAGGATTTATACCAATTATGTTTTCTTGGTGAAGGAGAAATACCATTACCTCCAAGAACAACTGCAAAGTGTGATGAAAACCTGGCAGACAAAGAGTCTGCAACTGCCTGGATAGCAGAAAAATAGTGAATGTGATTTTTGAAGACAAACAAAACGTTATGTTAAGATACTTTGAATAGATGTACAGGCTCATCATGTCTTCTTGATAAGGCAAAAAAAAAAAACATTTTATCTTAGAAAGATTATAATCTGGACTGCATTTCACTCTAATTATCATACAGTTAAGAGTTGTTAATAAATGAGTGTTAGATCGTTATTTTAATTAATCACTGCATTTATGTAAAATGGTGTTCAGTCTTTGCTTTTATGAGGTATAATTTCATTAGTTGAGCAACAGTTTGTATGTACCCAAATATATGTGCTTTGTTTTACACCACAATATTACTTAAGACTGTTTATTCACATTTTTAGTGGTGCCAGGTGTAGTCACACCAGAAACCAGTTGAACTGATAAAACAGAAAAATGCTTGCGTTCCTAAGCTGTGTGTTTGATATAGATTCATGGCGTGTGCTACAATAGACAATTTACCATGTGCTATTTTGCAAGAAAATATGCACGCCACCTATTATTCTTATGGCACTAAAATGCTTGTAAGTTTAGTTGGTCTATGTTTGAAGAAAAGAGAGTGAACATAATTAATACGACCAGGTGTCACCACTTGCATGCACCTCCGTGATGTGCCTGGTTATGTATGAGCGAGAGTGTATTTATAAGAGTGCATTATTAAAGTAGTGATACATTATTTATAAGTTCACACCAAGCTGTTCTTTAGCAGTGGGGAGTCATAGTTAACAGATGGCACACATCACACAAATATATTTACTATTACATGACGTACACATTTCTGCACACAGCAGAGTATTATTTGCCTGTTAGAGTATAGGATTATTGTTTTCATTTTCTACACTTTACCTACCAAGACAATGACAAGAAATATACTTTTATCACATATAAATTTCATACCTGATATTAGCATAAATATATATTTTTTTACTAAACTAAAGCTTCAACTAATGTTTTGTTATTTTAGATCAAATAGTGCTACCAAAGTTAAATCTATTTCCTAAAAGCTAAATATGGAAAGAGATTCATTACAAAGCACTAGTCCCTCCTGCAGCAAAACACACGTACATCATGCTGCCACACCTGTACATCATAATTGTAATGGTGTTCTTAGGCTTGCAAGTTGCCTTCTTTTCCTGCCAAATGTAACAATAGTTAATATGACCAAAAACCTCAATCTTAGTTTCATTAGACCACAGAACTTGTCTCCAGCAATGAAGTGTTTGTTCTGGCAAGCATTTGCAAACTAGCTTTTTAGGTTAATTTTAGAGAAATGACCCTTTCCTCTTTGGGCTTTAACACATTTTGATCCCAGTGTCAGAATGGTGAGCTGCTGTTCTCTTCAGCCAGGATCTTCACAAGGTCTCTTACTTTTGTTCTGGGGTTGATATAAGTGTTTCTCACTAAAGCACGTTCATCTCTCAAACACAGAACCCGTCTCATTGCCCTTCGTAAAGAAATACGATGTTTGAGCATTCCCACACTGTTTATACTTGCATATAATTATTTGGCACCTTTAGTCTATGAAAATTGGTTTGGAAAGAGAATTGAAGTGGCTCACAACTCTCTTGTTGATATATTGACTGATTTCTTCTCGAGTTGTCGCCTTAGAATTCATGCAAAGGCATGGCTCAAATAAACTGAAATGTTGTGAAAACCCGTCAGAAGGTCAAAGTGTCATGACACGTCACTCTGGCTTTATCAAATTATTTAAAGTTATACTGATCTTAGCATTAGTAAACTTCTGAATTTCAAAAAGATTATAAAATCTTTAAGCAAAAGTCATTCTGAGAATATTCTGACATTTCACAAATAGAAATAGTGTTTTCTATCATTATGTGGTAAACTTGCATAACACAGGTAAAAAAAAATTGTTATTCTCAAACATGCAGTGTATATATAAATATCTGTAGATGCAAGGAACATAGACAAGATTAGTTTTGTAATTGGCCAATGCCAACATTGCCTTGCAATATACTGAGTCTCTCCTTCATAGTCACCCACCAAAAAAGTTTAATGTAGAGCCTCTTCTTTTAGCTTTTTGCAACATGGATGGCGCATGGATATTTCTACAACCTGTGTTTATGTTTTTTGCCTCTTCCATTTACTGTTTCAACAGTTAAGTTTTTCTCTTCTACAGGCTTTCGCTCTGTGTGGGAAGACTTTCTTTTGGAGGGAAATGATTCCACATGAAGTACAACGTACTCGGCCCCCCATCATCCTCTGCAGCAGCAGCAGGCGTAACGTTGTGACGCTCTCCCATACCAGACTGGGCTCAGCCCTCGGCCACTAAAGATTCCTGGACAGATCGGGCCGCCCCACTCCTCCCATTAATCAACCTTCCATATCTCCATTTCCAATCCTAATTTCAGTGAAACACAATGTTTGTCAGCTGTTTGGAGTAAAATGGAGGCAAGATTTTAAAGGTTTATTTGCAATTGATCTGAAAAAGGAATTAAGCATTAAAAGCAAAAAGAAAGGATTGAAGGAAAGTGACGAGGACAGTCAAAGTGAAAGTTCAACACAAGAAAGGAAATTGTATTGGATCAATTTTAAAGAAAGATTACAGCAAGTACAGTTTAGAGTACAAAGACGTGAAGTGAAATCAGCATGAAGTCCAACCAGGAACGCAGCAATGAATGTCTGCCCCCCAAAAAGAGGGGCACATCAAGTACATTACCACCTGAAAGTCGCTCTCCGGCTATACCACCTGTTCATGACAGGCCAGAGAACACAGCCTGCTATGTTAGTGCAGCTGGTGGAAGTGAAAGCAATATTACTGCACATCATGGCTCCAACAAAACTGATGGGCCCCAGTATAAATCCCCCTCCACCTTATCAGACTCTTCCACCTCCTCTTCCTCTTTGAGGCTAGTATCATCTCTCCCCACAGTGTACACATCCCCCCTATCTCAATCTACGATTGGAGGAACAGTCCATTATACACAACTGCCTCCCAATATGCAGTTCATCACTTCATCGTACACTACTCCATATACAAGCTACATTTCTCCTCATATACTCCCACCCCCTCCCCCTCTCTCCTCCTCTTCAGCTACACAGAGATCGTCGTACACAGAGACGTCACCTGCTCAGACGCTGGTCACCAAACAGGAACAGCACCGAGCTTCCTCGGGACGCACCTCCATGCCTCCTCCTTCTACGGACCCTTTTCCCCATCATATTCAAATGTCAACGTCACCAAGGACTGTGTCATCACCTCATCACCAAGGAGGCACTCACCTATCGTCCCAGTCCATGCATCACCACCAATCATTGGGAAAATATACAGATGGCTATAGCAGAAAGGAGGAAGGAACCAGACACAGAGAGCTCCATAATGGGGAGCTAGAAAGGGGTAGGAGATTTGGACCCCCACCAGATCCTGGTTTCTTAAAGTCGGGAGGTAAATCAAGGGAGGACAGGTCCTCCTTGTCTTCCTTTGAGGCTCGTCATCTGGTTTTGCCGTCAGACTACTCTACTCATGATCACCTAGGGTTAAGAACCTCTGTCATGTTAATACCTAATAGCCATGGGGACCACCAGTTGGTACCACCCAGAGCCAGCCCAGAGAAACTGACAGCTTCTACGCCCACACACCTGGAGAAAGGCAGCATGGGTAAGCCTGTCAGTCGCCCACCCTCATCATCCAACACCACCTGCTCTTTCACATTTCCACCTCCACTAAGCGCAGACAGTCTGAAAGCGGCTGTCAGCACACTGCCGCCCCAGACTGTTATTCAGACCACCCACAATGCTTCAGAGCCTCTGTCAATGGGACTCCCTTCGACAAGCATCTACCCACAGCAACCTCTTATTGGTTACATTACAGGGGGCAGTGGGAGCAGCTACCACACTGGCCTACAGCAACACTTGCTCATTCCAGGCACCCAACCAGTCATCATCCCTGTTAGCGGAGGTGGGGTCCCCACACTAGAGCCTGTACCCTCCCACATTACTTCATCAACTCAAGCTGCACCTTTTCCTGCTACACTCCCTCACACATACATCGCTGCCACTGCCCCAAAAGGAGAAACTGTGGAAACCCAAAGTGGCTCGTTCCACGTGGCTGCTCCAGGTGCAGTGGTTCAAGCCCAGCTTCATCTCCCCATTGTTCCTGCTCCACCAGGGCTAGTTGCAGCTTCCACTCCTCCAGCTCATTCAAGTACAGTGGTGTCCCCCTCACTCCCGCCATATTTTATCAAGGGTTCCATCATCCAGCTGGCAGACGGCGAGCTGAAACGCGTGGAGGACCTGAAAACAGAGGACTTCATCCAGAGTGCAGAGATTAGCAGTGAGCTGAAGATCGATTCATCCACAGTGGAGCGCATAGAAGGGAGCCACACCTCACCTAACTTTGCTGTTGTTCAGTTCTCTGTTGGTGAGCATCGCACACAGGTAAGAAAAATAAACAGAACTATACCTAGAAATGTATCTCTGTACATTAATCATTGCCATTTATTAAGTAGTTGCAATTAAAAATTTAAGCCATAATTTATGTAGACAGAAACAACTACACTCTGAATACCTTCAAGATATCTTAGAAATTAGGATGTGGATGGACATATTTGAATTGTGTATATTCTCCACACACTGAGTAAAATGTACAGATGCAAACTTAAATACAGTCATGTTCTATAAATTAGAGTATTGTTAAAAAGTAAATTTATTTCAGTAACTCAATTCACTAAGTGAAAAACATTATATAGATTAATTGCACCCAGACTTAATTTCTATTTTTGATAGTTGTCTTACAGCAAATGAAAACACATTTAAGATTTGAATATTACATCTGACCAATAATAAACATGTTTAATACAGGTTTTAATGTAAATTATTTTTTATATTGGTTTATATATATATATATATATATATATATATATATATATATATA
>CAEFZY010074994.1:0-63125 GCA_903066815.1 Brachyrhaphis roseni
ATGGATGGATGGATGGATGGATGGATGGATGGATGGATGGATGGATGGATGGATGGATGGATGGATGGATGGATGGAGAACACATCTGGACTCCAGACAGAAAAGTGGAGCAGGAGGAGGAGGGGCAGGACATACACTCATCTGAATGAATCATTGCCCCAACAAACACACAATCATGTTTTCATCACAACTGAGGGCATTGAACTGGCTCACCTGCATTCATTAGAGAATTAGATTTTTGAGTAAACTTGATAAGAATTTGTTTTGGTTGCCAAATTAACCATTTTAATTATAGTTTTTGTTTTTTGGTGAAGAAGAAAAAAATGATGCAACGTCCTTCGTTCTCCCTGCATAAACCGGTTCACTTCTCCACAACGCAGACCACACAAACAGACGCACACCGGAGCCACGTTGGCGCTCCCCGTAAAACATAACGCAGCTGTCGACCGCCATCATAAAGCACAACATTCAGCTCAGTGTGTAACAAATATTAAATTTAATAAAGGAAACTCCAGACAGCCCCGGGTTTACTTGCATGCCCAGCTGAACATTTCGGATCAATTTAAAGAGGCACCCTGTGGTTAAGTTTGTCCTGTTGTAAATATCAGTTCTTAACTAATGACATTTACGCTGGCATTTCTTCCACTCTACTCTCTCTTCACAGACACCCTTAATGCTTTTGCTAATGTGCAGGATTGCAACAAAGCTTCCATACAAGAACTTTGCCCCTCAGCTTTTTTTTTTGCCCCCCCCAATGTGTGTGTTTGCATTTGCTTTGCACACACACACACACATTCCACGGTCAGGCAGTCAATGGAGCTCCACCGTGGTGCGATGATTGTGCTGGTCAATGTGCTCCACTGTGTGACTGCATGCCCCCAAGACTGAGGCTGAGTCTAGACACGAGTCAGCCAAACCGCCCTGCTGACCTATATCCTACAGTTACACTAAGTGAGAGACATAGAGAAACAGAGGAAGTGGGAGAAAGGAGAGAGGAGAGAGGAAGAGAAACAGAGAAGAGCGAGGAAAAAGACGTGGGGAGTGGGGGGCACGAAGAGAGGATGCAGAAAGTGAAAGGCTGCGATGAAGTAATAGAGTAAATTGAGAGACTGGGAGGAGGGAAGGATGAGACCGAGAGACAGAGAGTAAGCGAACGTGTAGACAGGAAAGAGGGGGATGGAGTGAGGAAAAGAGAAAAAGCGAGGGAGTGATGCAGCTATGGATAATTCAGAATGAGTTAAAAGGGGGAAGGGAAGAGAGGAGAGATTGGAAGTGGCAGCCACTAAAGTAAAAAGAGAGATGGCTGAATTACAAAAGATGGGAAGTAAAAACAAAACTGGAAATGCATTTGGAAATCCTCAGAGGAAAAAAAATGACAGCAAGTTAAAATGATCACAAAGAACTGTGAACACCCACAACTATCAGATCTAATCATATTTGTATGTAAGGCAGGTTTACAACAGCTGGGGACAAAATGCTGTACAGTAAGCAGCAAAATATACTTGATTATACATTACAGAGATTACAAAACAAAAATATTGTTAATAATATTAATATTCCACTCTCAAACTGATTTAGGACCAGTACAGAAAAACAGGGTTTAAGTTGGATTTAATCATTTAAGTGGGATTTCAACATTTTCCACTTGTCACTTCCAAAATCTGTGCACAAGTTTAGATTTAGGAATAAATTTAGGAGCAAACTACCATGTGACCAAAGAGATTGTATGACACTCATGGTTGTCAGAGATCAGTCTGTTGTCTTGGAGCTTTGTAAGTCAGCAATAAGATCTTAATGGTGGACAGGTCAGTACATGAAATAAATAATTGTGTTGTTTTTTTTTACTTTGTGTTAATGAATTAATCTCATCATTCTGGACCAACAAACTGGGAATTACAACATTCAAGTATATATCACCTTTTCAATATAACTAAAACATAAGTACAACTTTAATTAGAAGTTTAGTTTAATGAAACATACATTTACTATAGAATTTTATTTTAAGATAAAAATATCATCTTCAGACTTTTGACATGTGATTTCATGAATCACTACCCAGATTACTGAGCGGTGTTTACTTGACCAAAGACGATCTTTTCTCTTTTAAGATGTAAACTATGCTGGTCCAGAACCTTTAAGTCTGGCACAATTGTCCTGACATGAGAGCTCAGTGTTGATCTACAGCTGCGAAATCCAAAAACCACACAATTTCACAATCACTGTAAAAAAAAAAAAAAAGGAGAAAAAAAACAACTTTGTGTAGATTTCATGGATGTCCCTTTCAAGACCACAAAAAATAAACCAATTTCAACTTTGATAAAAACTTGAAACCTATGTTTGTATCAAAACTTTTAATTTATTTAAGCAGATTTTCAGCATGTTTTTAATTAAACCCACACTTCTGTATTTAAAATGTTTTTGGGTTTTTGTATTATTCGCTTAATGTTATATTCTAGTCTTACAAAAGCAATTAAACGCAGTATTTTAGTTAGCTGGTAATTAAACAATCATTACAAATAACAAAATTAAATGTTTGAAAAAAGTCAGTGTGTGTGATACTCCTCTAATGTGTTTCACTTAGTGAAAAAAGTTATTGAAATAAATTAACTATTCAATAATATTCTATTGCATTGAGATAAAGTTCTGGCGCAGAACCTTTAATATCATTACCACTCTCCTATTTTGTTTGTATTTCCTTTTAATTCATGTAAAGCACTTTGCTGAAAATGTGCTATATAAATACAATTACCTTCCCTTATCTCCTTACAGCCAAATATTGTGATGTACTTTGTCAAAAGCAGCTGTGAAATCTAAAAGTACAAAAACAGCAAAGTCATAAGAATATGTTGCACTTAAAATCATCAACACCCATTATCATAATTTCTTAGAACTTCTTTCAATTTTACTGCAACAGAAATGCTGTTAAGATTTAAGCGTTAAGAGTGTAAGAAATATTTGCTGTTTCCAGTTACAGCCGATCCTCAATGAGGTTGGAAGCGTTTACTACCATTGTATTTAGTTTTTCATTAATTTAGCCAGTGCATTTTTTTTGTCACCATACATCCAGACCTTTTTAAGCAACTCTGAAATAATTTAATATTTCCCATCTAACCATAAACCTCAGTGGACAAATCATCATGTACGTCTTTCCAATTCTTTCCTCCTCTTTTCCCCATTACTCTTCTTCCCATGTATGGGAGAATGAAAAGGCCCAGACAGAGCAGGACAAAGACTTAACATGTTATTCTCTCTTTTCTTCTGTGCATTGAGAGGATGAGCTGGACTGTACTAATAGTCATTGTGTGTGTGAATGGGACAGAGGGCTTTTTGTGTGTGTGTTCCAGACAGCGGCGCATAAGGCAGGACTTAAGTAGATGTTCGCCAAAGCGTACGTAATGCCAGGGAAATATCAACTAATCCCTTCACTCTTCTGCCCTCCACCCCTCCCTCAAAACCGATTTTTCTCCGCCTCTTACTCGCCATCGTTATCTTCACCATCTTCACTGTGCTGCTACACCAAAACTTTCAGCAGATCTCCTAAATCTGTCTTGGAAAACCGATTTTAACAATGTAAGACATGAAGTCCCACACCGAGAGTGTTCTGCCCTCTCTCACTCTCACACAGCACACACACTCATCTGGGGATTGTTGTTGTTTCTTAATCCTGGTGGATTAACACACTAACAGACTCATTTTACCTCGGCCCAAACAAAGAGAGATGTCGAATCATCTGCCCAGGGGTGAAGTTGAAGATTGTGTTAACATGATGCGAACTTGTGACTGTTGGTAGGAGGTAGGGTGTGGCAGGAGGCATCGAAGTGGAAAAAAAATTAAAACACACACACACGAAAAGTCATAAAAGACCTGTTGTAAGCATTCAGAAAAGAAGTGACAAAAGCTGCACACTCATTCATGCTTTCAGGCCCAAGGCCACAGCATTTACAGCAGGTGCCTGCACTCTGATTGCATAGGATGTCATTAGCCGGTGTGCTAACTCCAATATTCTCCTGGAGCTGTGAATGTAAACTGCTTAAACACATAATCTTATACGGTCTGTAGGAAGCTCAGCGCTGTGTCAAACAGTGGTGCTGCAGAGAGTCCGCTAATCCACTAGCTAGACTCCAGATTAACGAGAGAGGATGGGTATATGAGCGAGGGAGGGGTTAAAAAAAAAACATGCCGGCCAGACCCACCCACAACCCCCACCGCATCATCATCATCATCATTGCACACACACACACACACACACACTCACTTCCCCTGCTCCCTGCAGATTATGATGCTTAGTGCTACCCCTGTGCAGACAGTAAGAGGATCTCTGGGTGGCGTCCCCCAAGTCCCTGTCATTGGTCTTCTGGGGAATCTCCCCCTCCCTTCTGGACACCCACAGACAGGAAAGGGGTCAGAGGTCAAGGAGCAAGAGTATTAGTGGAAGCATAAAATGAAGTGTTTATAAAAGATACATAAATTTGTTTTCACGACAGGGATTATTAGGAATCAACCCAATGATGGCCCCTGATAATGTGATAGGAATCAAAAGAAATGCTTTGAATTGTGATTACATTTTAAAGGGGATTACTCACATTGTTTTAAGCAGGGTTAAAACCCTAAATATTGACGGGTACTCAGAACCGAAAAGGTAATTTCACATGATCTTATTTCATTCTTTCTTAACTTGCATTATCTACGCCAAATGAGGCACCATTTTAGATTCACACCATCCATGGGTTTATCTAGAGACTCAAGCAATGAGTTCATTGTACACTGAGAGCGAACATTTGGGATGTGATGGAAATGGAGATTAATATCACGAATGTGCAGCTGACAAATCTGCAGCCACTCCATGATGCAAACGCGTCAATATGGACCAAAATTCAGGAGGAACGTTTCCAACACCTACTTCTAAGTGACAGATGTTGATCCAATTTGGTGCTTTCAAAGTCTACCTAATAAGTTGAAGTGAACACTATTTAATTTGTCAGTCTGCATGACAGCCTGACCAGAAGTGATTTACATGTTCCCTTTTCAGAACTTGTTTCACACAGGAAGATTATTGGTGGTGCACTGCCATTTCCTGTGGTCCGAAGTAACAATTAGCTTTAGGCTCTAGAGCCATCAAAACAGGATTTATACTTAATAATGACACCAAAAGTATTATATACTGCAGATAAGATATTAATTCCTTATATTTAAATAGAACCACACTTCAGCTGTTCCTTTCACAACCAACATAGTTAAATAAAAACACAGTAGAGAGCAACTTTTACTCACACATACTACAAAGACTTATGAAGCCTCAGGTTAGCATGTGTGCTTTTTATGTTGGTTTTTTTTACCCACCTCGTCATTCACAAACCAGCTGTGAGTTTCAACGTTGGAAAAGCTGCTGCTGAATCCTCCGCTGGTTCATAGCAAGAACCACTTCTGAAAATCAACACAACTATCAAGCAGCACTGAACTTGAAAAGCTTCGTAAGTCCCAGTTAGTAATTTCCTCCCCATTTTAACGTCAACATTTATTAAGCTCTCCCGGAGAATCAACGACGACTAAATTATTTTGAGAGAGCGCCTCGGGCAACCGAGGCATATTCGATATGCCTAAAAAAAAAAATTAAATATATATATTAGGAAGAACAAGGAGAGAGGAGAGAAGTGAAAAAGACTGACTCAAAGTAAAAGTAGATTTAATATCTTAATGGCTTTGTGTGGGGGAAAAAAATGATAATAGAGAAATCCAATTAAAAGCTGATGATTGGCACTGTGAGGTAGAGACATGAAACTGTTTGTCTGCACCACTGGCTCTATATAAAGCTTTGATTAGATGATGCTAGTAATAGCAGCAGCCAGACTAATAGGCTCTATATTTTTAACTCAGTTATACCACGGGCTCTGAGCACTTAACACAGATGTGTAGCGCTAACATTAAAAAGGACACGGACAAAATGGCTGAATACAAATCATAAAAGTACATTCACCACATTAGGAAAGGAGGAAAACGATTTTTTCTTCTTTTTTTTTTCTTTTTTTTTTTTTTTAGATTTGAATCAAGAGGTGGAATCATACTGCTTGTGTGTGTGGTGGCTAAGCGATTCTCCTAATGCCTCTCAAGGTGACTCGGCCTCCCGCCTTCAGGGCTTTCCTTTCAATTCTTTTTGGGATTGAAATTATGATGAAGTAATTTTTCCACAGAAATTGCCTATGTCACTTGTGGTATCTGTCGGCAAATTTCTCAAGTGTATCCCTCTATCCCTCATCTCCCACTCTCTGGCAAGGTTTTTTTTTATTATTATTCTTTCTCCGAGCTCTCACTTGACATGTCAATGTGTCAATGTCATATTAGAGAGAGGCAATATATGTAACAATTTTACACCTGGGCTGACAGGAAAAAATATATACATGAACCGACATTATATCTTGCTGCAGAACAGCCTGTCTTGGAGGTTTTTAGTTCTTCTCAAACACATATGTTTGTGAGAAATATAAAGCAAAACAAAAGGTTGAAAACATCTGCATGCAAATTCACCAGAGTACACAGTGTGCACTCGTCAAGTCCCCCACCGCACACACACACACAGACACATACTCCTCACAGTATTATGTTAGAGTGAAAAATCACCTGCTTGTTTCAGGGGAAAATAAGAAGCAGTGTGGAACATGTCGTCAGATCGGAGAGGGAGATTCCTCTGAGACCTGTGGCCTAATTTCTTATTTTCAAGAGGAAACTTATCTAATTATACATAAGTTAACTTCCTAGTGGTCGATTCAAGGGCAGCGCTCAGTGGTGTGACTGACTGTTGGTGCCTTAACGGGAACAGGGCGATCACAACCTCCTCTCCTTTTACAAACAGTCGTTGTCTGAACTGGGGCTCTGTTGAAACATAATGGCAGCTGGAGCAGGAGTTTGTGTGTTCTTGACTCATGTGACACCTCCAGCAGCAAAGCAAACACTCAGCCCAACAGGTACGTTAAAACAGATCAGATCAGTGAGAGTTCAGTGATTCTGTGCACAATTCGGTTTTTCTGTGTTACTATTATGATATCGAAGAATAACAAGATGAGGGTTTATATATAACGACATCTCCTGGGGATAGAGCGTACGAAAGAAAATGGTCAGAATTATGTGCAATTTAAACTATAAATCCAGTATAGTTTAAATACTATAAGCTATAGTATTTAAACTGCAGTTTAAATACTCTGAGCGTCTAAGCCTCAACCTCTGACACTGTGAAAGCGTCAGAGGTTTGTTAAGATACATTAACAAACAAACAGTATCACGAAGACCAAGAAACACAGCAGGCGGCACAAAGATAAAGGTGTGGAAAAGTTTAAAGGGGTCATATAAGGCAAAATTCACTTTATGCACATTTTTCTACTTCCATTTGAGTCTCTGCTGCTTCTAGAAACAGTCCAAGTGCTAAAATAAAAACATACAGCTGTTTTCTGGGAACAATTTAAGGTTTTTTGGTGTCAGGAGAACGAGATGTTTCAAAAGCTTCCTGATTATTAAATCACAATCAGTAGGCACTGACTTGTAACCCATCAAAGCAATAGTCAGCTCCTTTTTCTGCTGTATGCACTGTACAATGGCTGCTGGAAAAGACACATGTTTTGAGGGAAAGGCACTTGCATCATTCATGGTGGTTGTGCAGAAAACTCCACTTCTTCTGCTTCTGGGTCTGACTCTGGGCAAAAGATGTACTGTTGTACAACTGTGCATCCGTTTGCAGGCATTTTGACATGTATGAAGTGTGAGTGTAGAGTTGGGGGGCGCGGCCAGCAGCAGCTTATTTGCATAAAAGTGACAGAGCCATAAAACAGGTCATTCTGAAAGTAGCTAAACTAGGCAAACCTGAGCAGGTGAAATCTCATTATCCAGAAATAATTTGGTGCAAAAAAACGCCATTAACATGTTTTGTATAGGCCACAGATCTGTCCTAAATTGCTTAAAAGTAAGCATAATAGGTTCTCTTTAAAAGTTGGTTAGGTTTTCAAATCTTAAAAGAGAAGTGTTTCATTGATGATGTGAAAATAGAAACTATGGCACAAGTGCAAATCTACCAAGACATGGCTGTCCCGAACGGAGCGAAATGGCCCGTGGTTACGGTGGAGGAGATGTAGGGTTGTGTTGGTGTGACATCCAGGACATGACGATACCGGGACATTCTTGTCGAGACAGCAATGTGTACATTTTGGACATGGGAGACAGGCGGTTTGAGAAAGGAATAGAAGAAGCTATTTACCTAAAAAGTGATCAGCTTCCATTTTTCTAACACAGACCTGCTGCTGAGCTGTGACCATTCACACCTGATCATCATCACTTTGATCCACAGCAGCTACCATATAAGGACGGATCTTCCTCCTGCACGGCGTGAGGTTGTTGTGAAACCTTAAGCACAAACACCAACAGGACATTTGTGTACTCCAGTAAGGTCTGTGCTCTCCCTCGCTCTTTTCCTGTCCGTCTCGCAGCGGGACTCAAACCTAACCAGCCTGATTTGGATTCTTCGTCTGACCCTAAGTTCATCTGACCTTAGGAACTGGGACTGCCTCATCAGTTACATCCAAACATCCAGACCTGACCTTCGCCTGTCCGACCAAGAGAAAATTGTCCAATCAACTCGAGCTTGTTCTACACCTATTGCTCAGTCTCAGCATCCATCAGTTTCTTCAACTGTGTTAACCGCGGTTTTAACTTTACAGCCACTCCCACCTTGAGACACATGGCCAAAAGACACTTTATTATCGCTACCATCTGTAGGAAACATTTCAAATAATAGCCAGGATAGAGGCCTCAGCCATAAGATCAGAGTATGGTTGATGCTCCCCATCCTTGCTTTAGAAGAAACATTTTTTGGGTCTGAGGAGAAACAAGAGACGTTCAGATAAGAGCTTCAGAGATCCAGAGCTCAGGTTGGAGAATTTATTGACAGAACCTTCATGGGAAGAATGGCAAGAAGAAAGCTGTCACTGAAAGAGAAACATAATCCTGTTTACGTTTAACCACAAGCCTTATAAGAGAAAGAGCAAAGAGGGCTGAGGAGCCACGATGTGGCCAGGCTACAAACTCTACCTCAGCCCCTGTCAATGTTACATAATTAGTGCTACTACTATTGTGTAGCTCTTTAGATACAATTTTAAAAAATATTAATAAAAAGAAAAAAGATACAATTGTGAGCCAAGGGCTCGTTAGTTCTTCCGTCTGTCCCAACACCTTCAAAATAAAAATAAAAAATACTAATTTTACCCCAATAACAATACTTCAATCAAATGTTAAAGCATTAGGTGACAGGACTGAACTTGTGTGCTTACTTGATGAACACATTTATGCTGTGAGCTTTTCATATTTCATTTTTGATTCATGACTTACAGTCAAAACACAATTATTTGCATAAACAAGAGTTAATTTCAGGAGGGAGGACTGCAGGTCATCTTTTTGTTTTTTAGGTAAATCACTAAAAGCACAAAAGCCAACCACATGGTGGCACTATAGTTAGAAAGAGAAATCAAACCAAGAGAATAGTTAAACATATTTAAAGCTTTAACCTAAAAATCAAACAATAATAAAATGTGTTGGCACATTAGAGCCCTACCTTCCATCTTCCCTTTGACATAAACTAATCAAACTTCAGAAAGGCTGTCAGTCAGACAGGTACGCTGACAGAGCTGTAGCAAGGCACGAGGCATTCAGTGAAACCAGACTATGAGGCATGAAGACAGAAGGACTTGAGATCCCGTCTCAGAGCACAGCGCTGCTCTCTCCTTCTCCAAGTCGAGCCCTGAGGCATGGCCCAGTCTGCTCCCTTCCTCCCTCTTCCCACCATATGGACAGAGCAACCGCCACGCCAGTATATCTTATCAAACACAGCCTCTTAGTTCCTTCTCCCTCAACAAATTATATACGTATTTTGTCATGTGGAAGTAGTCTTGCAATTTTTTTTTGCTTTCTCTGTGGCTTTGGAAGCTGAGTGGATGGGTGGCAATGAGGGGTAATCCTTCTTAATGGAGTCCCCAACCCTCAGATGGATTGAAGTCCGCTAAGCAGACGCAGATCATGTAAAAACGCTTCTTTAGCTTGGACCAAATGGAAGGAAACTCTCATTGTGTTCTGAAGAAATCACCATCCAGCCCCTGTTCGTTTATTTTAGTCCACCCACTACTCTACTACCATCTCCGTCTTTCTTTACCTCATTCTTTTTCTCTCCCTTGCCTGTCCTTAAAGAGAGCTGCTACACACTGACCAGTCTGTGATTTGCTCACGCTTGCTTTGGTCATTACATCACAATCATCGCGCTGTTGGTACAGGAAATAAAGGATGAGGAAAAATGAGGGGAGGGGTGGGCGACAGATGAAATGTAGGTCAGTGAAGATGCGCTCGGGGCAGTTTCTCTCTCCGTTTCCCTCTGCTTGTCTCCCTCCCTGGGCCACAGTGAAAGAGGCTAAAAGAGACAAGGGGCAAAAGTGTGTCTCACCCACACCTGCCACTCCACAGCTCCACCTTGCACCGGCCGGCAGACTTTCGGATCAAAATCCACTCCGGTGGCAGACTCCGGACAGCGTATGAGGCTGGCAGCGAGCGACAGCAGTGGCTCTTTTCAGTAGAGCGTCACTAATACGTTTTTGATAGAACATATTTATTATTTGCTTCCTCTAAGCAATTAGCAACAGAGGCAATAAAGTGGCGCAGGCGAGGTCACTGACAGTCAACCTAAACCAGACTGAAGGACTTATTTCATTTTAACTAAGCTGAAAATTCATTTAAACTTGTAAGGAATCTAGCAATCAGTTATTTTACATTTTCTTTTACCTTTAGAAAAAGCTGCAACTTATGGTTTGTTGACAGCATTAAACATCTTTTACTTAATATTTTTTTTCCTTAATAAACCAACTGCAAGCTTATTGGTTTTTTTTTATCTGGTATCATAACCACTTCGGTTTTATGGCTGTAACTGATTTCACACCAGCGTAAAGACGTACGCTGATGAAACTCTAAAAAGAATAAACACACCAAGACAATTGTTAGTCTATTAAAATCAGGAATAGCTAAAGAATTGTTTACATTTTCAGGAAATTGTGTAATTTAAAAATCACACAATTTATGCTTTTCATACATTTCCCTGGAGTTCACACAGTCTTTGCACAGTGCGGTGGTGGTCCAAACTGCAACTACTGTTTCCACGTGATTATTTCCAGCGTTTCAAAGAGGAACGAGAGGACCTCGCCCTGAAAACCATCCCAACAACACCTGAGACAGTCTGTGCCCTCCGAGCGGCTCCGCTTTCTGTGTCACAAGATCTATTAACCCGCCTGTCCTGTACGCGACCTTTGGAGACTAAAGGTGACGTTTTTAATCGTGAGCGGAGCCCAGCCCAAGAGATTAGAAGACACATGAAGGGCATTAGAGTTACCATACAAGTCCAGTTTACAAATCCAACTTATTTTGTGAATGTGCAAAGCAAAGCTTGATGTTTAGCTTTGATACTTATAATGATATCTAGTAGTAACATATTATTAATAGTTACATTAGACAAAATGTTAACTTTTAAACGTGAATTAAGAGAGTGCAGTGGTTAAGTTGTGGTGTTTAATGGTAGTTGGAAGGGTCCCAGATGGGAGTTTCTTTAGGCCCCCATGAAGTGGACCTGGTTATTGGGCAAAGTTCTTTAATAAACATGAAGTTCTATGCAATCGTCATGGTAATGTTGTAAAAGTGGACACTGCAACAGACTGTATGGGGCACTGCTTCTGTTTACTTATGCAGTCGAGGCATTATAACGCACAGACAGGATGACTGGCAGCTCGGCTACTTTTACAGCATCAACTTATACAAAGAAGAAAATAATTTAATGCCTACACTTGACCTTGTATTAATAGTTTCTCACCACTTCTATCTTGTAGGAAAAAGTGTTTTCCAAGTGTAAAATTTGAAGGCAGTCAATTAAATACGAAGATGTTTAATAGAATTATCTCTGTGTTAAACACTTACATTTAGTGTTTTCAAATGTTCCTGTTTGCATGAATAATCCCATCAAAATAAATTTCATTTGTCAAGCAGGTTCCTAATTTGTGCTTGTAGTAGACCAGATTAAATTGCAGCCACAAATAAGACCTTATGGCCCCAACCCCTGTCCAGATGGTCTCAAATTGACCATTCTTTTATGAATATGAATCGTAAGAGAGCAAGTCAGTTCTCAAGAATTTATTTGTCAGTACTTAGCAATGGGCCGCCTACTCTTTACTGATAAGAGGTCAAATAAAAACCAGCTTTGACTCATTCATGCAACGACTACACTAGACCCCTGAAGCTGTGTCGTAGTGACTGGAACCGAGATGTTAGCAGCTGATTCTCTAAATCCTGTAAGTGGCAAGGTGGAGCGTCCACAGATGGCTCAGCAGATCCAACCAACATCTCAAATTTGCTATTGTGCTCCTCAAGCCATTCCTGATCCCCATTTGTTTTGTCTGTAAGAATATTTAGGTAGGCTGTATGTGTCAAAGCAACGTCTAGAAGAACTCAAAGTTTTTCCACTTAGCATCTACCAACGCATCACACAAACTGTGAGAGGAAACTGATTCATCAAAAAACACCATCATCTTCCACTGTTCTATCCAGTTTTGATGGTTATCTTAACACTGCTGGTTCTGGATGGCCTCGGCATGGGCAGCTTGACTGCTCTACGATTATTTATCAGCATTTGCAAACACTTTAAATTATGACACTTTCCTATGAGAACCAGGACGGGGGCAGACTGGTGAGACTTTTTGATGATTCCCACGTGTATCAGTAAAGTCTTGGCGGTATGTGACTTCTGTCACCTCTCATCCTTCCTTTGACCACCTTTGATAGATACAGACCACTGAGGACCAGAATCCTCCCACGCTCCAGTTTTGGAGATATTCGGAATCAGTCATTCATTTTTCTGCTTCGACTTTGAGGACAAAATGTTCACATGCGGCCTGATGTTTCCCACCTGCATCACAAAACAGACCTGATTGACTTCACCTGTCAGTGGTCATAATGTTATGCCTCATCTCTGTGTAAAGCTACAGGAAGTCTGTTTTTGTATTTGTTTATATAGTCTGCCAATGCCAAGGCATCCAGCTCCCTCTTTGAAAACTGGCCCCGCACCTTAATTGCACAATAGTGAGTTGATGTAGAAACTTTACTGTTCTCAGACTGTGTGTGGGGTGTCTGTCGGGGGGGGTGCGCGCGCGTGTGTGTGTGTGTGGGGGTGTGTGTGTGGGTGTGTGTGGGGGTGTGGGGGTGTGGGGGTGTGTGTGTGTTAAAGCTCCGGGCTGCGCGCAGATTGCAAGGAGACAGTGGGAGGAGCGGAAAGTGCTCCAGTCCAATCCGGGCCGCCGGGTAAAGCCTCTCCTATGCGCTCTCCCCTCCCTCAGCCCGCAGAAAACAGTGAAACCCTCCCATAGAGGTGAGAGCGCAGATGTCACGAGAAAAGCGGCCACACGACCAGAGCACACCGACCGACCTCAGCCCGCCTCCCTGCGCCCCGGTCTGGGATGCCTTTTTAGCGCAGACACTCTTGCACTCAGGGCAGCAGCAGCAGCAGCAGCAGCCAGTGGACGCTGACGCAGATCATCCACGCTATTTTTTGCCGCCGCTGTTATTTTTAACCAAGGATCTTTGCCACCCAGCACACAGCACCGCACAGAAGCCCCCCTGTTTTTAAGTGTTTATTTTTGTTTCTTCATGACTGCTGCTTTGGGAAGCGATCCTCAGCACCAGCTCCAGCAGCGCCAACACGATGCGAGGTAAGACCATCATCCCCGTGGAAATACGCGCAATCACGCCGAGCGACACGCTTTATTCCACTATCGACTGGGGGGGATTGTTTGCTCTTTGTAACTTTTATGCGCACACTTTCCACAACCACCTTACAGTGCAACAAATAACTTTATCTCCACGCCTGTTTATTCGGGAATGCAAATCGACTCGTAAATCCACTCGGATCTGTGATTACAAATGAAAAGTGGCAGGATTTGCACGTCAAGAGCCCACCGGAGTCAGCCAGATTACATGCAGAAGTGAATTTATTTTAATGGGTTCGTTGTCGGGGGGGTGATCGACTTAATTGAACTGTGTTTGGGGGATTTATAGGAAACTTTTCAAGCGCTCCACTAACCCATTCCACACACACAAAGCTGCAAGCGCACCAGCGCCGTGGACGTTCAACTCCAATGTCAATGTCGTCCTGTGCGCACACTCACGGCCAAATACGCACAATTCACGCCCTGTGTTTTACGCAGAGATAACATACTGACCCACTGGTCAACACCGCCTAGAAGCAATTTCGTGAATGGAAATTTGATTTAAAAAAGAAAATACGGTTTTTTTTCCCACCCCGTTTTTTCTCTTTGAACATTTTTCTTCTCCGGTTTATTATCAGTTTATGTAAAAGAAAAAGTATTAAACTTTTGACTTGCTTTTCTTCACTTTGTGCAATTAATTCTTGTAGAAATTCGCCCCACTGTCCAAGATGGGATGATTGTGGGTTTTAATGTAGTTTTTAAATAATTATGTCTTAAATGGCTGAACTCCCTCCTGCTGCTACTTATAATCTGACACAGGAAAATTCTTTTGGAAAGCATATTGAATGCTTGGACCTTTGTGCATGGAATAATTCAAAAGATATTTTTACCCACTTGCAAATTTCACATGAAACTGCATCATGGTATTGTGTAATGATGCCTTCAAAAAGCAGTTGTACCTACTGGAGGGAAACTTTGAAACAATATGCCAGTGAAATTATAATACATATTTGTGTTCAATTGACAATAAAATGTCAGGACATATTTATAAATAAAAAAACAATTAGTAGAGTAGCAATATTCTTGTGATAATATCAGATATTGTTAGAGAGGCACCGATAAGGCCTTTCCCTGACCAATACCGATTTCTGATTCTCTTTGCACTTTGATCAACTTTTCTTATTTTTACAACATAAAACGGAGGGGGAAAAGTGGTTCAGGTTATTTGATAAAGGTGGTAGTTTTAAAACCAACAGACACAATATATAAATATCAGGAGTATCTCAATGTATGCATCAAACCACATGTCCATAAACTTTATCTGATTTTTATCCAACTCCTGAAAGTGCATCAAAGTACCTGCTGTTGGTGTTTATAGGAAAAAAAAATACTGACATTTTTGGATACTCTCTGATTTCCAACTATTTGGCCTGTTGATCAGTGACGAGAGTCAATCAGGGGGAAATTGTCTGATTTCCAGATAATTTGTTGAATATTCCCCCCCAAAAAAAACATTGACAGTTTAATAAAATGCCTGTGATTTATATTTTTTTAAATTGTATTTTTTTTTATTGAAACAGCTGCTTAAACATACAAAATAAAAAAAACACCTCTTTATACATCATAATGTCTTATGGAGCTATGTGCTACAGTAGCTTGAGGCCATCAAACCTTGAGCCAGTAGCCCCCCCACCACCACCTCTCTCTGTAATCCCATGGCAAACTCCTCTCTCATCCACCTTGTATTTTGTCGACGTTCTAATGGGTCTTGCGTCCACTCTCGTGCACAGAGGCTTTTTGGGACTGGGGAGGGGGGGGCGTACCGAAAGCTCCTGCTTTCACTTTACAGCCGTGCACGGCAGAAGAGGCCCCCGAAGCGTCTCCCTCTCCCCTCTTTCAGCATGGCCCCTCCCTCCAACCTCTCTCTCTCGCTCTCTCCATCTTCCTCTCTCCCTCTGCACGCCCCAAAGGGTTTTGTCAGATAGAATTAAATCAGTGTGGGTTGTGCGGCCCCCGCTCCCAACCTGTGTATGCGTGCGTGTGTGTGTGTGTGTAGTCTGGGCTGCCCTTACACAGAAATTTGCTCACAACCAAGGTTATGAAAAATAGAGGCCTCTCATGAGCCGTGGTAATTAACATTTAACAAAAGCTACAACTCCTGAAGCCTCGACCGAAGATGATGTCACCACATCACCCGGCGTTGAAGCAGCCGGGAATAAACAACTGACAGTGCCATCGGGAGACGCAATCAGCATCTAAGCATGCGTGTTGCTTTAAGAAGGGTCAGCGTTAAGTAGACTGGTTAACCGTGTCTGTACGTTGATGTGCAACGTGATTTTAGAGATGACTTTGACGACACTAAATCGCTTTAATTGTAACCAGGCAGTACTTTGAGCGCGGAGTAAAATCAAAACCATTTATTATTTAACCACCATACTGTAAATTATAAATCTTAAAAAAGTGCCAATAGTCATTTATCTGATGCTCATTTGAATCCTTTAACCTCATATATATTCTTAGCAAATGTTTCAAAAAGGTCAAATGAATGCATTTAGGACTTAAATAGAGATTTTAGCTGAAGCTTAAACAAAAATTTTGATTCACTTACAGTCACTCTTACATCAGCACCTAAAATTTAATTTCTCTCTGTGATTGCTTCAGTTTTAGCCTATGAGAGATTTACAATCCATTAGATGCTTTGGGGTCTAGTGAGTTTACAAACAGATGTGCCAAAAGGGAAAGGAGAGGAAAAGGAGATCTATGAATGAGTCTCTCCTAAACTTCCCTTTTTTCGTAAGGTGATGACAAGCAACCGAAGAGGACCGGAAGTGTTTAAAACTGTCACCTGGCAGTAATGTATCACAGAAAGCCCCCAAAAACTCACTCAGACACAGAAAAAGCTGCTGCGCTACGCATGACGGCCTCATGCCAATAGAATTAGTCCCATCCTGCTTCGCTTTGGAGGCTTGTGTGAGCATCGATCTGTCCAGCTCCAGAGCATCGCGGTGATCAATTTTTAGTCAAAGCCAACGGAAACAGTCTGTCTGGACAGATCTTTGGAACATAAAACCTGAGTGGCTTTTGATTGTGTTTGACGTTAAAAAGTCAAATTTAAGGCAATGAAAGACCTTACGCATCAATTATCAGTTTTCTGCATGTATTGAACGTGGAATGACTGCTTTAATGATTTCTTATAAGCGATAACAACACAAGCTTTAACTTAGTATTTTTTAACAAATATCCCACTCTTAGCAAAGTGTTCATGGAGCAGACAGAAAAAGTGAAAGGCAAAAGGAAGTTCATGTGAAGACACCTACTGACTAAATGTGGCTGTAGGATGTTTGGGCTGATAAAATACCCCAGCTTAGCTAGTCTTTCATGTATGAATCAGAAGTGAATGCTGATGCACTTACAGATCGCAAATATTGGGGATTTCTATACATTGTATGAACAGGGAGAAGAAAATCGGATTTTTTAGGACTGGTGCTGCCATTAATTGTGTAAATGTGATCTCTGGTCGATTGACTGGTGCATCTCTGATTAGAACAGTTACCATGTATCTGCACACAACTACAAATCATTATATATGGACTGGAAACACTTCTTAGTTACTGTTAAGCCAGCCAGCTTACAGACTCATTGCAAAATAAGTTAGGGAATCAGTTAGTTAGATGTTATTTTAAGCAAACTGCATCTTTCCACTGATGCCACCGAGTCAGTTATTGCACACAATAGTGGCACCTGGCCTGAGTGGCTCCGACTGGCAGCGTTACATCGCCCTGTTTGTGGTCAGCTTCCAAGCAGAGGATTGTTGTTTGTGTTGTTTATTGTTTTGTTTTTTTTGTGCTGACTAATGGCCCAGTGTTACGTAAGAAGAGCAGAGAGATTACCCCGAGCCCATGCAAGCCACGTAGTTAATCCTTCAACTCAGCCCTACTGACTGACTGAGGTACCACCAGAGTGCTGGTCTAACACACACTCAGGAGTCGCTCCTCGCTGTCTCCACGTCTGACTCCAGTTCTCGCCTAGCGTGCCTTCCTGACCTTTTCCAAGACGGCGGCAAAAACGTGCCAACATGTGTGGCCTGGACACGGGTCCAACTGAGACGCTATCACGGCTCGTGTTTGCGTAGCAGCAGCTCGTGTTGATTTCATTACTCTGCGGCAGTCTAGAGGGTCTCCCTTCTTCTTTTTTTTTTTTTCTTGCTACAGTCAATTTTCTTCTCTTTGTTAAATCTTAATACACACAAAGCGCGGGCCATACGACACACTTTGCTTTGCGTCTCTGCTTTATCTTCGCCGGGAGGGATTCCAGCCTGAACCGCTCCTAGACTCGAAATCTTCCTTGAAGTCACCGAGTCCTCTGACGGCTCCTTCTGTTTTTGTCAGCTTTACTCATCCATAAAGGCAGCGTGTCTCAGAGGGCACTGTGATATTCAATATTCACTTTTTTTTTTTTTTACAGATTTAGATTGAAATAAAAACTGAGACGGGGGTGGAGGGGAGGTAGGGGGGCGACAACGCTTCGTGAGCTTGGAGACAAAGTAAAAGATGAAGGGCGAGACAAACATTGGTCCAAGGTCACAGAGTAAGCTCAAATATGCTTCTAATAGTTAATTCAACTGCTCTCATTCAGTGTAGCAATTATATTACTGTCAATAAAACATCAGTTTACTCATAATGAGGAATCTGAATGGGAGTCCCTGAGCCACACTGGAAAATACACACAGAAAGAAAGGAGAATGTGAGGGAGTGAATGAGTGAGATAAGAAAGGAGAGTAAGTATGAAAGAGACTTAAGAGTTATATAATCACACAATTGTGGTTATATGCATACTTCTGCTTGTGCAAGAACCAGGGCCTCATGCAGAACAACAAGGGAGGGTGTCCTAAAGGCCTAATGTGTGTTAATGTACACGCACGCCAGCACACCCCGCATACACACACACACAAATGCAAACTTTCATGTCCTCGGATTGCACTTCCACACCGCAGCCTTCCTGTACAATGAATAACGCGAGCGCCTGCAATAGCTGCATCCAAAGTCCATGCTCGCAAACCACCTATTAGACTTTAGCTAACCCTGAAAGCTGATTAGTCTATATACTGAGGGAGAGATGGTGTGTGTGTGTGGGTGTGTGTGTGTGTGTGTGTGTGTAAAACACTCCAGCCTTTGTATTTCTACCTAATTGAGTGCAAAAATCTAAAACTGCTTCTGCATTGTTCAGTTTTTAATCATTCTTTAATAGGTATAGTTCCACAAAAATTGTAGCACATGAAACAATAATTTCATCCATTTTTTGCACCAAGAAAATCTTTATAGTGACTCTGAAGGTCTAAAATGACAGATGAAGTTTGACTCTGTGCACAAATTATCTCTAAAGTGGCCACAGTAAATCCTCTGTGAAGGTGTTCCACCGTAGCACGCACCGTCTACAATAAGCCTATAATATGATTTAGCCTACTGTTGGCATCTTTTCTTAATGACAAAGATTAAACTGTTTTAGTGCTGCTAATCTCATTGAGGGGACTCTTATTTGGTCTTCCTGCCTTTCTCTCCCCTTCCCGGGCCACGGCTCTTCGATCTTGTGCGCATGTGTGTGTGTGTGTGTGGGGGGGGGTGTGTGTGTGTGTGTGTGTGAGAGAGAGAGAGACTGTTGACATTAGGTCTGCCGTCATTCACAAGGAGAATGCAATTAGGAAGCGTAAACCGCTGCTGCCTTCGCTGCTCTCTCAGATTTCACGTGCAGAAGACGTTCTATTTAATCCTCCCATCGCAGGCAAGGAGAGCAAGTGAAGAGAGGAACGGGCCGGGTCGAGTCAGACCGAGCCGAGCCGAGCCGCTTGATAATCTTTGTGATCAATTTGCCTCTGTGAGAGATGCCCCTGGGGGCCACTTTGGGGAGAACCTTGTTAGGCTGAGTTAAATTGTTGCCCGAGGCGAGCTATTAGCGGCCATCCCTGGGAGAGGGCGCGCACGCACGCACACACACACACACACACACCCACACACCCCCACATGCACGGTCGCACATGTGTGCGCTCACATACCCACTCGCTTTAACAGCCGCTATAAAACACACATGCATTAAAGTAAATTAAAAGCAAACGTAAAGCTAATTGAGAACTCAACCAGATCTCTATTTAATCAAGAGTTTTTTGTGCTTTCTCTGTGCTCGAAAGGTGTTATGAAATGCTTGAAGTAACTCTTATAGGAGAAGCACTAATCAATTGAAATGCTGAAAAAAAGATTGTTTTTCTCTATTTATTGCATGCATCAATACCAAGAGCTTCCATCCTTTTCCCAATGCAACCTAACTGGACATTTATTTAGCTTAATACATTTTAAATAAAGGTCATTATATGGTATGATTCAATGTGTAAACCTTTTAATTTTTTTCTTCAATATTCAAATCTACCACATACTTCCAGGAACCCAGAGCATATATATTGATTTGCTTTGTGTGTTACGATACTGTGAAGAACAAAATCTGCCTCTGCAGGTGAAAAACAGATCACTAATCAGTACCAACTAGAAAAACTCAGTGAGTAAATCTTTCTTAAAAATCCTTACCTGCAGATAACTCAGTGTAATAATCATTAAAAAAAAGAATAAAATACCCTAAACCAAAACAAACATTCTGCTAAAGACGAGAACTTGCCTTTGGGACATAAGTTGGAGGAACGTAACTCTGCACACAGAACTTAATGAAGCCCAACTTAGCACAATGTAGACAAAATAATAATAATAGGTAGCTTAAGGAAACATGTTTTCCTTTTAAAATAAGAGAAATGTAGGTGTTAAATGGCAGAATGTGTGAAAGCTCGATAGGATGATTCAGTTTAACGACAAAAACCATGACTAAGTGCTGAACTTTCATTTCTCCTGGCAAGTTTTGCCTCTGTACCCTACATAAAAGCCTTTCAGGAACATGAATACACGGACACATCATGCAGTCAGTTTTGGAAAGAAAGTGGCCAGTTTTCATTTTACTTTGTTAGCCGTTCCCACTGTGTGCAGCTCTCTTTATTAATGCTTTAGAGTCCATTCAGTCTGATTTATGCCAATGTTCCCGTCTCCTGGTTTTGTTTGAGTGATCGCTGACTCTACAAAGAAAAAAAGGAACATTTTCCCCATTCTTACATAAGACCTGAGTTTTTGTCACCCCTCTTCTTGTTTTTCTATTTTTCCTCTGTACTCTGGAACAACCACTTTTCCTCTCCCTTCCCCCTCAAAGACACACACACTCACACTGTCATCTGCAATTAGGCTCAACAGGGACACCATAGTAAGAGGGGTGCGAGGCTGAGGGAGGACATCCATTGCCAACAGATTATTTTTGACACTTTCTCAATCAGTGTGTGTTTTTCTTTCCTGTATTCTGTTAAGCGCTGATTGAATTCAGCCATCCAAATGCACACTCGGCTGTTAACGAGAAGGTAGATGAAAAGCTACTGTGTATTACGGGAGGCAGGGAAGCTTTACAGCCATCTGCGTGTGTTTCGAGATTGTGTCCGATTCTGCAGCCGACTTCGGCACGGTAACGACCAGATGCAGGCCTCCCACACTTGCAGTTGCTCCTTCCACTCTGTTGAACTCACTTGGTTCTTAAGGAAAGGTCAGGGGCCATCAGGGTCCTACAGGTCACCTAGGGGATTGGACCGTGAGACGGGGTGTGGGGGTGGGTGTGTGTGTGTGTGTGTGTGTGTACAGTGGCCTTGAGAGACAAATCTGAGGTGGCAGATGGGCAGACTGTGTATACATGCATGCATGCGGGAGTGTGTGTGTCAAAGCAGGAGTTGAGTTAACCCTGTGGATTTTTTCCCACGCCTCTGTCTTCTGTTATCTGTGCGAGGACACATGCTGCACTGGGATGTAGACGGGGTGTGTGCGGGGGTGTGCGTGTGTGTGTTAGAGGTTATATGGGGGAGGGCAAGTTTGAGAAACATACTGTAAAGTCTGCTGCTTTCTTTTTTTGTTTGAAGGTGGTTTGGAGTGATGAATGCATTTGAGCATGTCTGAATGTGCGCCTCAGTCTGCCTGAACGTGTCTGCGTGAGCATGCGTGCGGGGGTGTGTGTGTGTGTGTGTGTGAGAATCGATGCTCTGGATCACAGCCAGTGGCCCCCTTCTGTTCCCTCTCTATGGCGTCCAATCACACCGTGGCACAATATTCTCTGTGCAAACTGCAGCTGATCCCAGACCTGCTATCTGAGCAATTACCCAGAGTGCTTTGGGGCTGCATGGCAAGCTGGACAAGCTCATGCCCTCTGACATACAGCATAGGTGTGAGTGTTGGGGGTGGGAAGGTGAGAGTGAATCTGGTGTGTATCTGTGTGAGGGGAAGAGAGAGGGTTAAGGTGATGGTTGGGGTGTGTGTGTGTGTCCATATAGCAACAGTGTGACTGTCTACATTAAAAGACGGATGCCGACTTGGTTGCAATGGGGGAGGGGAGATTGGCCCACTGGATGGAATTATGATTATTACTATAATACACTGCACAGCAGACTCTACAGGGTAGGAATGTGTAAACATGTAGACAGATAATAGGGAGGTTTAGGTCAGTACGTCAGCACTTTGTTACTAATCAGCGCAGGACATGGTCTAAACAACTCAGTTGGCCCCGTTGCCAGTTTGTACTTAAATGTTCCCGTTTAATCTTTTCCTTCTTCCATTTCGAACCCCAAAGCAAATCGACTTACATGAACTCGAACTGTCGCATCAGTTTATGTTAGTACAATACTTTTTGGAATAAATACCAGTTATTTTGCTCCAGATCTACTTTTAGAACCAGCAAACTTGTGAAATAAGACAGTTCTTGATCCCGGATCAAATTAAAAAAACCTTTCAGCAAAAATCAGCTGGTAGAGATTATGATTTATTGGGATTGTTTTGTCATAAAACTATTTATTCTTACAATAAGTGTCTTATAAAAAATTAATTGATAAAAAATTGTGGATTGTCAGAGGGTATGAAATGTCCCCCTGTCAGATGTGAATGAACAATTTGTCTGCATGAAGCCAATAAATGTAAACTGCTGTACAATTACTATATAAATTGGCAAAGGAGCTGAATGACTAGCACCTAATCTTAAACTCATCTCAGATCATTGATTTTAAAATAATGTCAGAAAACATCTATATTCAACCACCAGCTGGGTTTTCTGTTAACCAGTTACATATTTGCTTTAAAAATAATAATAGAAAAAGAGTTTTTCTCTTGTTTGCAAACCATAAAAGAAACCCTAATTATCTGAGTAAAATGGGTGCTGAATATGTTTTTCCCTTTTACATTTAGTACTTTTGTAATTTTTGTCGTTATGTATAAGAAACCACCTCCCACAGATTATTTAACCCTGACCATCATTTCTTACCAATGATTCTTTCATAGTGTGTTTGTTATTCACTGTAAGAAAATGTGATATTATGCAGTTTTGGTCATTTTGCAGCCAACATTTTTGGCCAAAAACATCAAGTGGCTTGAAAGACCAAAATTACAAAACGGTAAAGTGGTTGCATGACCAACATCTGGTCAAGCACGCTAAATAAATCACGCTAAATAAATCACAGTTTTCAATTGCCTTAACAAAATACTGGTAATTTCCTTCCCATTTTGTACACAATTAGATTTTGCATAAAACAACCAAAATCAATCAATTCTTATGTTTTCTGTATTTTTACAATTCTTATTTGCTGTAGAGGATTGCATGTTTTGTTTAGATCTGGGGTCGTAATCTGAGGTTTCATTTAAACTGACCGGTCAAATCAGGGATTAGAACAGCAATCAGTGTAATTTCCTTCAGAAAATAATAGGTGAATTATACGTGAGACCAAGCTCTTAAATGATGAAATAATTTACTAAGTAAAGAAAAATAAACTGTAAAGGTTGGCATCTGTGGCACACAAGTGGATGTGCAGAATGAAAATATCCATTTCTTTAAGGTAAACCGAGAGTCCGCCACTCTCCTCGCAAAGTTCTCGATGTTTCAGATAGGCGGCAAAGGAAAATAAGAGTAAAACAGCACACAGCAGACCAAATGCAGCTTTTCATTGATTTTAATAGGACAGTATGATGTGGAAACATGACAGGAGACACAGGGGAGATAACCCAAGCAAGCACTGCTGTAAGCTATTCCCAGCAGTGTGCATTAACCCACTCGGCAATCGCGCCATCAGAACTTTTCTCCGTGTTTTTCATCATCGACTGCGAGACAGAGGGAGAGAAAGAGCTTGTTTCTCTCTCTAAGCTCAGTGAGATAAGACTGAAACAAGGTTTTCCCTGAGAGATGGAAATAGATCATAAAACAGAGAAACTGAAATGATTTCCCAGTCACACAGCCACTTATAGCGAGGCGGAAGACTCAGACACCAGTGAAGGAGTCAGACAGACTCAAGTGAAGGGGATGATCGCATAATTCAACGGCATGTAGGCATCCATGATCAGTGCCGCAGCTGTTCGGATTTAACAAGGAGGTGGTGGGGGGTAAAACGCCGATCTCCTTCATTTTCCCCAAAGATATCTAGTTAGCTGAGAAGCAGCTATACATATTTTTTAATGAAGAGCTACCACCCACATTCACCTTATCAAATCAGCCCTTGAGACTACAGCGGGAGTTGTGTTTGTATTTCTGAAGAGGCTGGCACTGGCAGAAGTTAAGGCAGAAAGTGATTTCAACTGTTCTATAAACTGCAACACTAAAAATGTAAAAAAAAAAATAATAATAAAATTTAAAAAAAAAAAACCTCTACTGCGCTCCCTGGTATTATTGCTGCATGACTCTGTGTTTTGCTTTGGGTATGGCTCTGCTGCAGCTTCCTGCAGGCGCTCTGAATGAAACATGCATGTCCAGTCTGGCCCTTTGGCAACACCGACAGCACACGGAAAGCAAACATGTACAGCAACATCTAGTGGCCTCTCTCTGCCGTTGCAGTGTCCGAACAGAAAGGGACGCCGTCCTTTCAAATGCGTGAACACTTGCACACTTCAGAGTGAAGAATTGCAAAGACATGAGTGCGAGGCAGCAGCCGTTTGGTGTGGCGTGATGTAGATAATTAGGACTCTATTTAGAGAAAGGGCCAGCCTTGGAAATACACAGGAGATCCTTACTTCATTAAAAATCAATTATCACAACACACGTGCCAGCTCAATACAGCTCTCATGGCCACAGTCTGCTACACACACACACGAGCACCCCCCCACACGTATGCAAATGTACTTATGGGCAACTCTAGCATTACTATCTTTGTCTTCTTTGGAAAATTCACCTCTAGTAGGTTCTCGCTCAAGAGATTGTGTGGCGCGCCTGATCCTCCTCTTAGCTAAGATATCGCCAGCGCTGCAGTCCTGCTCTTACATAATTACCTCAGGATAACACTCACTGTCCTGCTGGCTGAGGATGCTGTCAGCCACTCTGCTCTGACTGGGTCGGCTTAGGTCAGAAAGAAGTCCCCTCCCACCCCTGATAAAAGACATGCAGCCTGAGGGAAAGCAGAGTGGAGTGGAGCTTTTCCCACTCGTGTTTTCCTTGCAAAGCGGATGCCTGTCAAGAACGGCTCGTGGAATATCTGAATTATTCTTCTTTCAGTTCAGTTTTCTGCTGCGGCCTTGAAGCTCCGGGTTTGTCTCAGTAATGTAGAATCATGTCTCACATAACAAAGCATCGTCGGTGACTTCCCTTTACGCATAACAAATGACACGTCTCGATTCTGTCACATGTATAAAACGCCGCTGAAGTTCAAACTGCGTCGATGCAGAAGTGGGAGTATTTTCATGAAGCATTCACAAAGCCTCAGCTGCTCGGATAGGCCCGACAGACGATCACTGATGACATGTTGTGTTGGCTTCACATGCGGATGACATCACTTCCTCTAAGAGTGTGACGGTTTAGAACATCATTGCTTCGACATCCAGACGAGTACGGCGAGTGGGCGGTCACCCTGGCAACAGCGATGCTGTCATGACTGTCTATGTATCCCACCTGACAGTTGCCACTGGCTATAAGCGTAACACACACACGCACACGCATGCTCCACTCCCACACAAGCAAGCAAATAGAGTTTGTCAAACACACACACTCACACAAGGAGCCATGCATTACTATTCCTGGCATCGTTTTTAGAAGTTAAATGCTCAAAAATGTCTTCGAAACACATACTTAAACAATGCACAAGCCCACACGCCCAAGCTCTTTTGGGCCTTGTTATGTGATACAAAGAAGAGCATAATCTCCCGAAACATGGTGATGATGGGATGTGAATACAAAGAGCTTGTTTCGACAGCCATCACTAACTGTGTATAAAATTGCATGCACATCACACAGCTGTGAGTGTGAAGTAAACATAAACTGCTTGAACCCAAAGACCTTCACTTAGCTGCAGAGGCACATGGTAACCAACAAGTTTGAGCCAAATAACCAAAACTAAGAATTGATACAGAGTGAGATAAGCAATGAAGACTGATAAAACAAATATAAACCAACTTACTTTATTATAGCCATGGACCATGGGATCAACATATTGCAAGGTTTTGAAAATTCAGTTTTCAATCCACAACCTTTATATCACACCAACGGACATAATTGCAGTTCAGCTTCTTGTTCACCTATCAGATTAATTAGGGTGTTTGGAAATTGTGTTAATTATATATTTTAGCTTTAGTCTATGTATCAAAATTATTTTTAAAAAATTGTAAAGATACAAGTATCTGAAGTGTATAATGTACATTGTACACTTAATATAAATATTAGTACAAGGAATAGTTCTTGATTTTCTGCTCTAAACAAAACGCAAATAGATCCTGTTGGTGCATTTCGTTTTTAAGTTTTGTATTAAAACCTTGAAACTGTGGCACTTTTTGCAAAGGTTCTCACAGAAATGGGCGATCTTTTGCCCATGCCCAATTCATCACTGTTCCGTCTTCTGACTGCTGCTCACATTTGGTCTGTTGACATCATCCGTTTCTCGGGTGGAACTGACCTGTTTTGCGGCCTATTAATAGTGCGTCACAGACCCACGTTCATTGACAGCTCTGTTTAGACTCTGTGTGCTGTCCAAGTCCAGCACTCTACTGTGACCCAGTTTGCAGCCGGATGGCCGAGAACTGGTGGAAATGGGTCACATCATGGTCCGCACCAAAACTCAAGAATATGGGGTCTTTTTTTTTTACTTTAGGTACTGAAAATCTTCATTTAACAAATAATATTTTGATATTGAATATGCAATGAACACGTGATGAGGCTAATTAGATACAGATAACCCAAAATTATTCATAGATTTGGGTTTAAAGTAATCTTTTAGTTTTACCAACACGTTTCTTCTGTTGATTTGAGGGAGAATCTATAGATGGATCTAAAGATTAGGGTGATGACAAAGAGGCCTTCCAACCCCAAAGATAAATCACCTCAACACCAGTGGAAATTAGTAAAAAGCTGCTCACCAATTATGTATTATTTCATTACTGTAATGCCAAAAAAAAAGAGTTTTTCCACTGGTAAAAATTATTTTCAACATTAAATCTTTTATTAAAATGTACATTTTTCTCATTTCGAATTAGCAACAAACTTCTTTGCAGAAAGAAAATAATTAAAAACCTAAATCTGACAGGAGGTTGAATCATTTTGATTGTAACATTTTAGGCAAGGTAAGTTTATTTATATAGCACCTTTCAGCCAAAGACAATTCAAAGTGCTTTATTTTATGCCTTTTAATGACCAGGAGACAAGAGAGAGTGAATGAGAGGAAAATGATAAACTGTTAAACTGACTAGCAAGTGACTTTACCCAATCACTTGGTCCTTATTTTAGTAAATATAGAAATCTAGAAGTATATATAGAGGTATATATAAATGTAAAAGTGTCTTCTCCAAATAAGCCGTCAGTAAGATGAATTATCTCAGTAGAAAACTTGAGAGTGGACTTTAAATGTTCTAAATAAAATATGATTTGAATCTAATTTTCTAATAACCCACCATCATAGTGAACTGAAAAACAGAACCTGCTTTTGCTTCTCATTTTGTTCATTATTGGATGTACATCTCTGTCATTAGAGTTTATAGATAGCAGCGATCGGCTGTACCTGCTCAGTTGCTAGACAGACAGAAATGACTCCATTGATCCTCATAAGTCATTATCCAATTATGCATACTGCAGACTCATTCTACCACAGACACTCACACATACACACCTGTACTCTCTTTGGATAGAAATACAACTATACTTATATATGCATAGCATATTTATAACTGACATATGTATGAAAATGCACCTTTGGACATATTAAACATGCATATAAAAACACACAAGCAATAAAAAGTATTGTATGCGCATCAATGAGGTAATAGTTAAAACAACTTGCAGGAAGGATGCATGGATTCACCACATCTGCTTGTGAACCTCTCAGGAATTTCCTAAATTCATGCAGGACTTTCCCACACGTAGAATTGTGCAAGGAGATTAACACGTGAACGTCTGTTTCAGCTGAGGGTACGGCAGCACTCAGCAGAGGAGGGAACCAGCTCATAAGGAAACAATTTAGGATTAGTTAGGCTGTCTAATCTCTTTATAGAGACTGTGCCGTCTCAGCAGCATACCTGCCTACCTCCACATCCACGTACAGCCATCATTTCCTGGGGAGCGGCGTTGCGCTCCGTTCGCATAACATGGCCGGCCGCGCTCAGAGACAGAAACAACAGGTGTTTCTCTGAGCCGAAGTAGTTTCTGTGCATATTCTGTGCCTTTTGCTTGGGAGTGCACATGGAGCTGCCTCTTCACAGTGAGTAAGATGACGTAGTTTGACGAGTGCATCTGCAGAATAGGAGTTGTGAGAGAGGGCAGAAAAGATGAACATGAGGAGAAAGTGTGGCACTTCAGTGATGTAACCAGTTTTCTCATTATGGGACAAGCCTTTTAACCTGCGGGGGTCTCTCTGTACTTCAGCCCAAACACAAAGAATCCACACACAGTCGAGTCATGTACCGTTGTGCGTGGATGTTTGTGTGTGCACGTTTAGTGTGCACTTAATGCAGCCATAAGTGCCCCAGTTAGCAGAAAACTCCTGCAAAGACATAAATGGCCATATGTCACCGTGCCCTTGTGAATTTGAAGCCCCACACAAATAGCATCCAGGGACACGTTGTGAGCTCAATCAGTTACTGATGGCAACTTTAAATGAGACCCCCAACAGGGCTGCTGGACCGCTGACTGAACAAGGTGGAGTTCAGGGGAGCGAAAGTTTGCGTTGAGTCCTGGATGCAATTTTTAATCCAAATCTTTCCTGTCTTCTCGCTATTTTTTTTCCGCTCCACAGCCCAAATCGAAGTTATACCATGCAAAATCTGCGGAGACAAATCGTCGGGTATCCACTATGGAGTCATTACGTGTGAAGGCTGTAAGGTAAGATCTAATATCTGAGGAGGGGAAAGGGATTGCATACTAAATCATGCGGCGCATGTGCTCTACAGGTATCCGAGTGTTGATTTCTTTTTGCTCTTGTTGACTTGTAATCAGGGTTTCTTCAGACGGAGTCAGCAGAATAATGCCTCCTACTCCTGCCCCCGCCAGAGAAACTGCCTCATCGACAGAACCAACCGCAACCGCTGCCAACACTGCCGTCTCCAGAAATGTCTCGCCCTAGGAATGTCCAGAGATGGTGAGACCCTGTTTGTCTCCATTATTATATTTGGTGGCATTTCTTTTAGGGCTGCAAGTAAGGATTATTTGAGTAGTGGATTATTCTATTGATTGTTTTGAAGATTAATCAGACAAAAGGAAATTGGCATTTCGTTTGACCATTTAAGTCTTTTTACACAATGTTAGAAATACATTAAAATGCAAACAAACAATTCAATTCCTTTTCTAAATAAGAAAAGATGCAATAACATAGCATTCCTTTAGTGAAATTGAACTGGGTGATGGTAAAGCTAGGCAATTTGAGAGCTTTTGTCAAATATATTTACAGACAAAGGTGTTTTAATTTTAAATGCAAAAAATATATTTATAATATATTGTGCAGTTTTGGCTTAATTACTGCTCTGACTATGTTTTTTCAGCTCAAATGTCCTTTTTTTTGGAGTCTGTCAGTAAACGATTAGTCAAGTTCTAAATTGGTTGACTTTAACTTCAATGATTGATTCATCACGATTAATCGTTTCAGCCCTAATTTCCTTACAAAGCTTTATTGAGCCCGTTTTAGTAGCATTTTTTCCACCTTTCTGCCCCTACAGCGGTGAAGTTTGGTCGCATGTCCAAAAAGCAACGAGACAGCCTGTATGCAGAAGTCCAGAAGCACCAGGCCCGGCTGCAGGAGCAGCGGCAACAGCAAACCGGAGAAGCTGAAGCTCTGGCTCGTGTTTATTCCTCCAGCCTAACCAATGGACTGTCCACCCTCAACCATGAAATTGGGGGCACGTATGCCAACGGTCACGTCATAGAGCTACCCAAAGGTGGCCACGTCAACGGCGGAGGAGTCCCCGGCGGCTACTACGGCATGGATTCCACCCAGCCGTCTCCAGACCAGTCAGGTTTGGACATGTCGGGCATGAAGCACATTAAGCAGGAGCCCGTTTACGACCTCACGCCTGTGCCAAACCTGTTCAGCTATGGAGGCTACCAGGACAGCCAGTTTGGACCACATAACGTCAGCATGGGAGAGCTTGGTAAGGAATGAAAATTTACTCTAAGGGAGGAATAGTTTAATCCTAAAAAAAACTGCAATGATCTTCCTCATAGGAAATTAATCATTACCCTCAAAGTAAGTCTGGAAGAAAGTGTGAGTCAGTGTTCTAATCTGAAAGCACAACAGGAGATCGGGCTGGCTTATGTGGCTAGCTGACAATGTGTCATATTACTGTGAGGATACCTCTGGCCGATTGCATACTTAGTCAAAGTTAAGCACTTCACACCCAAATCAAAAAACTGTGGAACTATGCACAAGAAATACTTGAGCCTCTTCCTCTAAACTGCCTAACTCTAGCTGCAGTACTGCATGTAAAGAAATGCAGGTTCCTACAACAATTCAACTGTAAATTAAAAAATATTTAAGTACACTAGTGTGGTGTATGCAAAAGACTAAATGGCTAATGCTCTCTTCCAGACCGGATCGCTCAGAATATCATCAAGTCTCACCTGGAAACATGTCAGTACACAACAGAGGAGCTACAGCAGCTAGCCTGGCAGACACATTCCTATGAAGAGGTCAAGATGTACCAGAGCAAGGTGAACTCTTTTTTTCTTTTGTGGTTCTCTTCTAAAAAAAACATGATGGAGTAGAATAAAAACAACATGTAGCTTTCAATCCTTTATTGATATGAATGTAACTATGTCAGCATAAAGCTCACGTACCTAAACTGGATTTGGGTGCTTGCAGCCACGGGACGTGCTGTGGCAGCAGTGTGCCATCCAGATCACTCATGCCATCCAGTACGTGGTCGAGTTCGCCAAGCGCATCTCAGGGTTCATGGAGCTGTGCCAGAACGACCAGATCCTCCTCCTCAAGTCAGGTGAGCTGTAGGACCAGGTGTTGCTACGTTAGCTGACTTTCTGCTCATTACAAACTATTTTGCTCATGAGAATTTTGTGTCTGATTTGCACAGATGGAGCTCAAATTTGAAATCAAGTCAGTTTCTGAGCCACATTTAGAAATGAGTCTAAATGTAACCCAGATTTTGATGCAATTATTTGTTTTTGGTCCTTAGAGGTTTACATATGTATCACATACAATTACATAGAAACTCCAATGGATACCTAATATGTTAAACAAGTCAGAGAATTACAAAAAGGCATACATATAATAATATACTTTTTTGTGGGGGTATTTTTTATTAAGACCAAAGGCAACATCACCCTGTTTGTGAGAGAAGAGTCTCTGAAAAATATTTATTTTACAACTGTTTTAAAGGCCAGATGATTACATGTCCAGGTGTTACCAAAGCAGCGGTATCCCTACGTACTAAAATGTAAATGTTTTACCTTCAATCTGTGATTTCTAAGACAGTGTCAACATTTCTAAATCCTGCATCTTCCATGACAAAGAGGTTGAAAGCTTCAGCTTTCCTGTTATCTCCTGAAAGTCTCTCTCTCTCTCGCAGCCTGAATTAACCCAAAATACGTTTCAGCATGTCTTATGAAAAATAGTTTCCTTTTAAACAGCTTTCTACATCTTCTGTGCTTTGACTGACTCCATTAGAAAATTATTATTATTTTTTTTAGTTTCCGACAGGCTGTTCATTGGTCAAAGCTTATCTAGCTGAAAAGAGATCATTTCTCTTTGCACTTCTGAAAAACAATCTCTGTTAATCATCATGTTTTTCCAATGTCTGTATTATTCTTCCAGGTTGTTTGGAGGTGGTCTTAGTGCGAATGTGTAGAGCCTTCAACCCTCTTAACAACACTGTGCTCTTTGAGGGGAAGTACGGAGGAATGCAGATGTTTAAATCCCTAGGTACCACATTTATTTTTATGCATTTTCTTTCTTCAACAATTGACAAAGCAGAATAAGGGTCATAATATTGCTGCTCGTATGATCTCCTCTGTGTCCTGAAGGTTGTGACGACTTAGTGAGCGCAGTGTTCGACTTTGCCAAGAGTTTGTGTTCACTGCAGCTAACGGAGGAGGAGATTGCTCTTTTCTCAGCGGCTGTACTAATTTCCACAGGTCAGTGTTCATCCACAGCTTTGGCGATAGTTTATCCAGCATATTTAAAAAGAAGCAAAACAAGATTATTACCCTGTTGATGCTCGTCTGTAGGCACGGACCACTGTCAAGGTAAACCAAGGTTATACAAAAGTCACGGTTTCAAAACTGCTAAACTGATGAAGTGTTACCCATCTCTCCTGTTAGGGCAATGCAGTTTTAATTGGAGAAATTCAGTTTATTCAGTTCTGTCATTGTGGAGAGTGATAAACCACTCCTGTAAGCGTGCATCTGCTCTATACTTTTTCCAGTGAGTGAATCGGTCAATCATTTGTTCGCAGATCGGCCGTGGCTGATGGAGCCTCGAAAAGTCCAGAAGCTCCAGGAGAAGATTTACTTTGCTCTGCAGCACATTATGCAGAAGAACCACATGGACGAAGATGCACTAGCCAAGGTGGGCTGAAGAATTTATCAAACATATTTCACACAACAATTTGAACTCCGACAATAGGCTGTCTGGGGTCAGAGATAGTTGGAGTAATGCAAGTATCTTGTTCTTGATCATGTCTTCTCGTTTGGCAGCTGATCAGCCGGATCCCAACACTGTCCGCCCTGTGTACACTCCACACCGAGGAGCTTCAGGCATTCCAGCAACTCCACCCAGAAACGGTGAACGTCCTCTTCCCTCCTCTTTACAAGGAACTGTTTAACCCCGACCCGAACTCTGCCATGGCCATGCCTAAGTGACCGCCTGCGGTCCGAATTCAATAAACAGCTGTTGAAAGAGGACCAAGAAATGATGTCAGCTTCGTCTGACGAGACGCTGGCGGAGGTGTCAGCCGCGTCATTCTGGCAACCACAGATTTCTAAGCTCCCCCAGGCTCGTCTCAGGCTGGAGGGTGAGGATTCGTCTACTACAAACTTAAAGAGTTAACGCCAACAACACTAGGAATGTCCTGCACTTATCCGATTCTGTTCACCGATACAGTCTGAAGAATGTATATACAAGTGAAGCGCGCCCCGAGCCACAACCTCAGAGGGGTTCCACGTGTCTCCTGAACTGAACTGACTAGAAATGTACAGACTTTCAAGACAACTAGAAACAGTTTTAAGCTGTCAATTTTTATTATTATTATTTTTTAAAAAGGTGGGTAAATTCAATTGATTTAATCTTGAAAAAATAAACAATTTTTTCTTTTTTTTTTTCCCCCCAATGAAAACATTGCAAATGTGGCGAATCTGGATGGGGGAGGGAACTGTGGATGTAGAAAAGCTATTGTAGATATTCTTCTAGTTGAGAGCGGATTCCAGTATTATTTCTTGTTCTGTTAAAATAAGTTAGTCCTAATTTAAATATACAGCAGTCCAGAGAGGCTGACGATACCTTGTCTATGTGTTTTATTTTATTTGATAGATTCTTGTGTACAGAATTTGTAAAGTTGAGACTTGTAAAAGAAAACTGGGCAAAAACTGGGGGCCAATTTTGGGTTTGTGGATATGCAGAAGCCTTGTCTGGATTTTGTTCATATGTATAGAAGGTGTTACTGTCCTTCTGATCAAAAGTTATTGAAATGTAAAGAGAGAATATGAAGGATTTAAAAAGAAATAATGGCTACTACTTTTCAAGGTGAAGATATATACATAAATGTTCTATTTTGCAAGGAAAAGAATCTGGCAGATTTGCCGTCCTATCAGTTGTTTATTTCAAGCTGCAATAATTATGTCCAATACTAGGTAGATTGCTGTGGAACAATCAATCAGAATGAACCAATCAGAAACCAGGACCTCACATTGAAGCTCACGCCGTCTCCTAACTTAGCCTGCTGTTAAATACGCCTATCAGGACTTTCTCAGTAGGTCTTGGAAGATATGAATAGATACAAGTCAAAGACATGTCATACATGTACTGATGATCCTTAAAAATGTGAAAAAAAAAATCCACACAAACTTGAATTGAAAACACTTTTTGATTACTGAAATCTAGATGGGTGCTGTACGCCCTCACCGTCCAATTTGCACAATCCAGCCCACGGATATCAGTGGGCTGCGAATATGAAGGACCCTTTTCTCTAGAAAGCAATAACTTTCACACAGCATGTCTGTTCTTACTCCACTCCTTTCCCTCATCTCACACCCCTCTTCTGTCCACTGGTCAGGAACAGGGTAACAACTTTAATAACTAAGGATGCAATATGTCGTTTGCTCTTGATCTCCAATTATGTCTCAGAATCATCTTGGTATGCATTCCCCTGCTACCTCTGCTGTGTTTTCAGTGTAGCAAAATCTCATCATTACAATGTAAACAAATGCAGCCGCCAATGATCTCAACACCACATGTAGCTGAGCTTTAACGGTGGCCACTTTTGTAGAAAGTTGTGTTAGACAATCACATTGTTTTCTCCACTGAGTCATTCCAATAACTGTTAGCACTTAAACGCTGTACCTTTTTTTCTTATTTAGTGTTTGGACACTGTAAAACCACTCTGGGCTTGAGTTAGCCTTTATCCTTGTGAAGGAACAAACTGAAAAGTCAATACTACATGAATAAGCAGAAGGACATCTCATGAGCCATTGACCAAAATGATTTCCCCTTTACAGTGAAGGTTCACCCAACGTTGGGGTGGGAAATTATCATGAGAATTGTTATGAAAAATCAAATTTACAAGTAAAAATTATACCATATTTATGACAGAAATGCTTCCCCTTTCAACTGTTAGTTTGGGTCTTATCAGTTTTTAACTTGTGGGTTGAAAAATGAAAAAAAAAGAAAAAACTTTGGGAACTACAACTCTAAACACTTAATGCTACATTTAAAGCTCATCTCCTTAATAAACAAAATGACAATCTAGCTCAACGGTTTTTTTCTTTGTAGTTCACATTTTGATCCATGATTAGTGGGCTGTGATCTAGTGCTAGGTAGCACTCTAAATGGGTTTCTCATGCTTGAAAATGTCGGGGGGGGTTTATTTGCACAGTGGCCAAATCCTCTAGCGGATATATCCAGGGACACAGTTAGATTTGTAATCCATCAGTTCAGCATCAGTGACACTGGGAATCATTGCATTGAAATCCTTCTGTGCATTTGTTTCCATTATATCGGGGGGGGAAAAAACTGAGGAACACGGATCAATCAGCAATCCGTTCCACCATTAATGGCATTTTTCTTTTAAACGCAGCGGCTTTCATTGAATCCCACCCACAGATCAGAGGCCAGTCACTCTTAAAGACAATCACTTCGTAAAGGCTCGATGCACTACACAGCATCTCTCAGGGAGCAGCTCTTTTTCTCACTTTGCATTAAAAGAGGGTTTAATATTTTTGGAAATTTACTGAAATAAATAAATAAAACTTTAAAAGAAGAACTTTTTAGGATTTTCAAAAAATCTGCCCAGACAAGGCTTTGATAGACTCATGTCTATATTTGTACGTTTGTGCGTATGTGTTAGAGGATGAATTCACTGTCCGTGTTTATTGTAGAGCCAGAGTTCATGATGAGCAATTTTTACACCATAAATGGAGGTGGGGATGGAGAAAAAAGTAAAAAAAAAAAAAAACACAGAACATGTCACTGTGCTCTTGTCATTGGGCTGTCAGCTCTTGCTTGCTGGTCTTAGGACAGTGGGTGAAGTCCACTGGTGGGACAGCGATCCTGGGACAGTGAATTCCAACTCTAAAGTTTTTGTGTCTTGTTGTTTTTTTTCTTTTGCTTTGTTTTGTTTTCCCTCGTTAGACTGTGAATCAAAGGGGTGGAACGGGGAGCCTTGAGGCGGGGTGGGAGGGATGGTGATGCGTTGGCAAGAACAAGTGGTACCCAACACTGTAAGTAAGATACTGTAGCAATAAAAACTGGAGGCATTTACTACTGTCATGTTTGAATTGTAAGATTATTTTTATGTTATTACTATTTACTATTATTATTGTTCTTATTATGACTACTATTCTTCTATTACTATTAGCCTATTGTTGTTCTGTTCTATTTGCATGACGTTTCATTGCAATGAAATATTCGGGACTTATTTGTGTTTCCTCCTCTCTTGATGACGTGAGGGAAATGTTTGAAACGGTGGGTTAAGGGTTTAGGGCAAATTTCACACTACTTTATTAGTCAGTTCAAAAGTTTTTCACATGCTGAATTATCTTTTTTTTATTATTTTAAATAAAATGTCTAATTTATATGGAAACAATTTGAAATTTGTCATTGGAAATGAAATGTTTTTCCCACCCTCTGAATGTGCGGATTACTACAAATCAGTAAGTTAATGATCTGTTCTAAACTGGCCTTTTGGAAACCCTACACCTGCAGTAGGGGAGTGAAGGGGGGCAACGTGGGAGGGGCAGGGGGGTTATCTATTCTGAATGTTATGGAGTAGCTTGTTCAGCATGAGGGGGGAAAGGGGCTGAACACATCACACGCCTTTTACTGCTCCATCAACACAGAATGACATCACCGAGCGCACAACAGCAGCCGTCGAGAGCTGCGCAGACATTTTATTACAGCCGATTTCAAAACCACATTTCATACACTCAGTCAAAACCCACTCCAGACCTCCTCCTCCCTTTTATGAAGAAAACCTGTGTGAGCTTGTGTGCGTGCGCTAGAGAAACAGAAGAGAGTGCGACGATGTTCTGCTCTACCAATGCTTTGTAAGACTTTCTTGATGCATTACAATGTCTGTGCAATTGGGAGTAGTTTTGAAAATTGTTAATTTATTTTTTAGAATGTTTTTTTGCGTCCCAGCAAGAGCAAAATGAAACAAAAATGTAGCAATCTGTGTCTGGAAGCTGAAAGGTATCCGGGCTGCAGAACCTCTTTTTACACAGAACTTAAGATAAGACGAAAAAAAAATAATACCAACTTTAAAAAGTCTTTTTGTTTTTAAAGTGCCATAGTTAGTGAGGAGATAAAGGATTGGCAGTATGGGGCATAGATGCTTTATTGTGTGAGTTTACATGAGAAACCAATAACAATAATAATAAATAAATAAAAAAAATAGGAGGAAACTCAAAGGAAAATGTGTACTGATGAATCGTTTTTACATTTTCTGCTTTTTTTTCCCCCACTTGTTGGGGACTCTGCTGGACTCTGAACATCTGGCTCCAAGATATAAAAAAAAAAAAAAAAAAAAACAACACACGGTGGAGCCTCCATTTTCACTTGAGGAGGAGAATGCATTTGCATGCATGCGTATGTTATTAAAGGGAGTCCTACACACCCAGAACTGGAGGGCCAGACTGGGGAGAGGTTCAGAGCTTTGTGGAGGCCTCAGTGAGTCCTCCTTTGAGATGTACATACAATGTGAAGGTCTGAAGTGATTTTTGTTAAATTCTATATTTTATTGCTTTTGTAGACATTTTGTTGTGGGAAGAAAAAAAATAAATAAAAGAAATTTTATGGGTGCATCTCTGCCTTTTCTTTGTTATTTTTTTAAGCTTTACGTTTTGATTTTTTTTTTCATTTGAGCTACAACAATTCACAGTGTGCAAGTTTACAATCTTTCAATTATTTATTATTTACAAAAGAAAATACAAAAAATATCTTATATGTCATGTAATTTTCTGTTTCTTTGCATTATATTCACATGAATTATGAATGCACAATATGAGCAAGTTTTAGTTCAAATAGTCCAATCAGAAACATCTGACGGCAGACGTAGCTCTCTCTCACTTATCAGGCAGTTTACATTGTAAACAAACAAAAAAACAAACAAAGGCTAATGTGGTTTCAGAAAAAACATCTTTGGTAGAAAAAGTGCATTTGAGTGTAATTTTATCTCAGTCAAAATGCTACATCTCGTTTTCATCGCCCTCTTCCTTCCCCGACTCCGACTCCGACTCTGCCTCGCTGCTGTTCTCGCCGCTGCCTGGGCGCCTCCTTAAATCTGAACAACAGAAACATCAGTTAGCGACACGCCACTCCAATAACACAGTCATTATCACAAGAAAGAGAATACTGACAGGCCTGGGAGGAAGTCCACACATCCAGCATGAATAATTTGGTTTGATTTGTTGGGAGATATCTTGGAGAGGACACAAGAAAAGGAAGAGCAAACACGACGCACCTTTGAAATATCAAAACAACTGTGTCTGAGTGTTTGCCTTCGTGTGTTTGTTTGCCGGGCTTGTTTGTTTTCGAGTGCGGTTTCTTTCCGCGCCGTTATCCTCTAGATGCCGGTATCGTGTCTACCCAGAGACATTAATTAATAGCTAATCAAAGCTAATGTCTCAGCAGCACATTGCCAGCACAAAGACATGATTAATACGTAATCAAAGGCCGCGCAGCACAACGCACAAAGCAGGGCCCACCCCCATGCCTCAAACGCTACTGTTGTTAGAGAAATAAACGAAGACTCGCTGCTTAATTAGCTGGCTGCTGGTGCGCGCCGACTTCATTTGAAGTTGTCGGGGATTTCTTTCAGAGCCAACTTGGCCTCATGAGTGACGACAGAGAGGTGACATTCAAGTAGAAAAATGCAGATGTGACAGGAAGCAACACGTTGATACAAAACAACATAACTAGGGAGGAAAGCATTCAAACATCACAAAAAACATATTTAGTTCATATAATGCTTTAAACTTTTTTCCTCTTGATCATCATGACGTTTTTTCTCTGCTGATGTTCTCTAGCAAAGCTCTGAGGCAGATTTATGCTGAGATTAAATGGACCACAGTGACTTATGAATTCAATAAGGTGCAATGAATTTTATTAATGGTAAGGTACGGCAAATATTCCAGATATTAATAATGAATTTCACTTTTGAAAATAAGTTTTCTTCAAGAGTTATGCGTTTCTTCATGGTGGTCTAGCAGGTAAAATCCAAATAATATAAATTGAAGTTTGTTGTTGTAAAGTGACATTTAGAAAACGCTCAAAACTTCTGGATGGCTCCATATTTCTTGACTCTTACTTCCTCTTACAGCTGCATACTGATTTTAAAAATTTGTGTCATTTCTGACCTTTTAGTCCCAGCCTGTGGCAGCAGAGGTTGCAGGAGTGTTTCTGCAGGAAGCCATTGATGGCAGCGTCTCCAAGGTTATCGGGACCAAAGAGGACTTCACCCCTGCTACAGCTGCAAAGGAGTCACACAAAGAGTCACAGTGTGAAGCAAAAACTGGTTCGTCTGTCTGCCTTCAGTTCATGTTAGAGCTCTCTGTAAAAAATAAAAATAAAAAAATGAACACCTTTCTGAAACCACATGTTGCCATTTTGGGTTTGTGTACCTTTGGTCATCTGCCATGATGACTGTCGGATCAGTCAGCTCCTCTCCCACTCCTGTCAACAACATAAAAGAGAGATGTGACCAGAATAAATAAAGAAGGAAGAGAAAAAATAATGCATTTGCATGTCATAAATAATGAAAAATACTAAAACGCTTACCTTGTATGTCAAGCACCAGCATTTCTCTGCGTGAATACTCGTATGTCCAGTGGGAAAATGCCAGTAGCATGTCCTCTAATGAACAGCAGGGGGCAATCTCTTCCCCTGTGTTGTTATTGTACTTCCTGAAGTTACCGATCAAGTTTCTCTCGATAGTCAACCACTGGCCGTTAGAATGCCGAAGCACCAGAGAAACATCTAGAAATCTAGCAGAAAGGGAGCAAGGTCAGTTCATGCAGACACATGCACTTACAGGTGGGATTCAGAGAACACACACACACACACCTTGGTGAGTGATGCATATCTTTGGGTTTGATCTGGTTAAACACTTGCATCATCTTCTGGGCTGCTCTCTGCTGCTGGATCTCCTGCAGGATTATATATTACAAAGCTAAAGGGAATATAAGAGGTACTTTTGCTAATCTTTGCTTAAATGCTCCAAAGATGGCTTTGGAAACGTACCCTTAAACAGAGCTGCAGCGCAGTGCTCCCATGGAAGTACCTCTGCCAAGCACGGATCACCTCTGGCTTAAAGGCTTTGACCACGTATATCTGACCAAGCTGGAGCACGTCCTGCTCTGCCCAGGTGCACAGCATTCTGCTGCCCTGCCGGAGACCGCCGTCCAGAGAACCCTCCTCGCTAGAGAGCGGCTTGAGTATCGCAGACTGGACCCGCGACGACCAGGAAGAGACAGAGCTGGAGTCAGGTTCAGCTTTAGAGCAGACTTCCTCCAGAAAGTAGACGCTCACTTCTTCACCTCCTGTGAAAACACAAAGTTAATGCAGTGAAAAGGTAGAAAATACAGGGAAAAAAAGCATGTAATGGTACTATTTTTGTTTGTCAAAAACCAGAATTTTACCCAAAATGGAAACAGGAGTAAACGGGATGCTGTGAGCCAGTCTCATCAGATTGTTCCTCTCCATAGCTTATAACACAGAGACAGGTACCATCAAAACAACAAATAATGAAGCAATAAACGCAAAAAAACAACCAAAAAGGGTATACAACTAAAAAAACAAAAAAAAAAAACATATTTTAAACTTGCCACGTAAAAAAGTGTTGATATTATTTTCATAATACCTGAAAAGTGTGGGTATGGATTGTCACTGGACTGGAAGGAGGAACTCCTGGCTGCAGAACGCAAAAGAAAAAAAATAAAACACTACAATGTAAACCCAACATGTACTAATCATTATACATAAATAAACAGTAACAACACAATACATGACAAGTATGAAATGATAAGAAATACCTTCTGGAGCAAATCCGCTCTGCAAGCTACAACAGAGACATTAAATATATACATTTATATTTATATATATTCCAATTAACTCTGAAAGAAAAGCTGAAGCAGAGACTTACGAAGACCTGCGGCTCATTGATTTGGCCAAGCTGTTTCGAGCTGAATGAGTCGGACTCCACATCTCCTGAAAAACAAAAGACCAAAAAACACCCTTCAGGTGTTCACTGATATTTCCAACAGAGACTCGATATAAACTGAAGCTTAGAGAGGATTTACCTGATGGGAAATCACCTGCTTCTGCATCAAATCAGTGGGATCAAAATCTGAAACAATATTTATACCAAAACTCTATTTTTACAAAAAAGTATTAAAAATAAAGAGTAAAAATACAAATCATATTCATATATTAAAATGAATTCAAAACCTTTACATGTAAGTGAACTCTATTCACTAACTAGGCCACTTCTTCAGGCAACTGGTTCCACTGTTTTTTTTATTTAAGTGTATCTGTTGGAAAAATTATTATCCAAGTTCACGTAAATTACGAGTTTATTTGAAAGGTTATGTTTTCATATTATTATTCTTTTGTGGCCCCTTTTCTTTTATGGTACATTATTAACTGTTCTTTGGATGTTTGCTTGGAGATTAGAAACAGTATCAGACTTTTTATTCAGAATAAAACTTTCCAGAAGCCTGTGTCACTTCTCTTCCTGTTCACAATAATCCATTACTTTGAGCTGGTTGTGTTGGTGAATGTAGATCCTTACTGAGCTGACTGAGGCTGGTTGAAGCAGACCAACATGTCGGTTCTCCAACAAACCTCCGCCGTTTCCCCCACAAGGCATCGGACAAGTGGGACTCCAGAGTCTCCTGTTATCAAGAAACAGGAGAGAGAGATGGGAACAGAAAATTTGATTTATAATTAATGTTTGTTTTATCATGGAAAGAGGTAAATATCAACAGCGTTATTACTGGATCTGGAATGCTCTCCTTTATCTTCACTGTCTTCCTGTTGTGGATTTTGCCTCTGCTGTCCAAGTCTTGAGAGAAATCTGAGGATTTTCCCCATTCTGCAGAAACAAACATATAACCTGGAGAATTCAGATACATGACAGAATAATCACCTTGGACATTAAAGTGGTACAAGGAGTTTTACCTTGGCTCTTGCTGAACCATAAAGACGAATCATTCCTCAGGCCTCTTCTGTCAGACATGCACTCCTTATCCGTCGTTTCTTCAAGAGATGGGAAAGATCCCTTCGTTGGGCTGAGAGGGCCACCAGAAAAAGCGATCTTCTCCATGCTGGATGAAAGAGACCTGCAGTATCCATATATACGCTCTCTGGGCACACATGCCCACCTGGTGGGCAATGGAGGTTTTCTCCAGTGGCTGGAATGCCTGGACGGAAAACTTGGTTGACTTTCATCCTGAGAAAAGATGGAAGAAATATTGTCAATGTCAGTCAGGCACAATTAAACAATCACGATAGGCCACAAATACCCCCAGGTTGGGTACATCTTCTTCTTTCTCTTCCCTTTCAGCATCCTCTTCCCCTTCTTCAACTGAAGCTTCCTCCTGACTGGCATACAAATGTGGGTCATACGTCCAAGCTTTGCTATGTGCCGTCCCGAACGGTTTGGGTGAAATTGGAGACCCACAACGGGACGACTCAGGGGTTTCGGAGGGCGTCTTAGTCCTTCTACCGCCAAGGTTAAACTGAGAGGAGGAAACATGTGACCCACGTCCAGGGCCTCTGAACCAGTTCTCACTGTGATCTTCAACAGGCACAGACTTGGAGTCCTGTGGAAAATGTTTGTTTAAATTATACTTTACATATAATTTAGTATGGGAGTATTTTACTGTTTCAGAGATTAATCACTAAGACCCAAGGTCTGCAACCTTTGTATTCAAAGGAGCCATTTTGCCTCCAGTCCAGTTAATAAAACTGGTTTAAGACGGCAAATATTACAAGATTCTTTGGGGGGAAAAAACTGCTTATAATTTTTGATAAATTTCTACTATAAAAAATCTGTTCTCGCATTCAAATACTTTTGTACTTTTAGGTTTTAAAACAAAGAAAAATGTAAAATATTTGCAATAAAGTGGCTGGATACATTTTATTCTATGAGATGTTGATCTTTGTGGAAAATGCAATAAAAAAATCCCTTATTTCCTCTAAAGTTGATATATTTAAACTTATTGGGAGCGCTTGAAATCCAAAGTTAAAATTTTTGATTGGGCACACACTCATGGCCTATGAAACCAATTTTGTTTCTGAAAAAGCACAGTTTACAAACTAATGACAAAAAGAAAGACCTAAAAATGTTACTCCTTGTTCTGGAGTCTTTCTTTTGTGGACATTTAGTGCATCAAATAAAGTTGAAAAATGTTAAAATCTTTATTTAGCTATTAAGAGCCACTGAGGAAGGTGAAAAGAGCCACAGGTTTCAGACCCCTACTTTAGACAAACTAATTTTATCCGAGCTCCTGATGTAGCCACCCACCTCTTTAGCCGTTTCCTCTCCTGCCTCAGGCAGTCCCTTTTTTCCTGCTCTGGTTTCTCTCACTCCGACGTGGCGCTCCTGCGACGTTCGTCGACTTCCCTCAACAGTAGAGCCTTTTAGCAAAGAGGGCGGAGTGCTTTTGCAGGCTTTAATTTCCAGGCGACGCACATTAGAAACATCACACTCCTCTGCTCTCCTGTGAGGGAGGCTCCAGCTGTGAGGGAGGACGTGACGAGATGCCGGTAAAACGTGGCGACACTGAGCCAGGCGGGCCTCTTCCTGTTGACGGCTGTCGGAGGAAGAGAGCAGAGCGAGGGTGTCCACAGCCAGCACAGAGAGGTCCTGAAGCTGACCGAGCTGACTGTCCAGCTCCGACAAGTTGTCCTGAATGAAGTTGACCTTCTCTGAGACCTCCCCCACCATCCCACACATCTCATCAGCTCTAGTGGAACAACAACAAAGACAAATGTTGATAGTTAGTAACAAGGTAATAAGGTTACTACTACTTTTAAAATCAAATACCAACTTTCAGAAGTTGGAGTAGAGGAAGTTGTTTTTTTCCCCACAGGGTTTCTGCAGTTTTCACAAACTCAAATTTAAGACTTTTTAAGACTATTATGAATGGAGTTTCAACCTATATATATGTATATATACACAGAAATTTACAAACGTTGTCCAGTCAAGTGGCGATAAATTTGCACTTATCCAAGATACAGGCAAAAGAGCGAGCTAGCTAGCAAGGCTATATTAGCTGCTCGCTAGAGGTAGCCTTAAACGCCTCAAGTCACACAACACAACGACAACGTCTGAATACAATTTGGCAGGAGGGAAAACTCAGAAAAAAAAATACATACATACTAACTTATTTTTTAAAATGAATTTAAGACATTTTAAGGATGTGCGAATGTCCTGTTTCACAATAGTAGGCAGCTTAAAATCCAACAAACCTCTCAGCTGTGGCTCTGATTCTGTTTATGGGAGTGCTGTGGAGATCTTCGTTCTTCTCATGAAGGTAGAGTTCAACACATTTCTCCTCAAACTCATACAGCCTCTTTCTATCCTCAAGGCCCAGATAGAGTTCTGATAAAAGTAAATAAAAAAAAAACAGGAAACATACCTTTTATGGTGCCAAGATGTGTTTAAAAAATAACTGCAAACTTATCCCCTCGGTCCCCCCAGCACTGTGTGTACTGTTGGTACTCACTGAGCCCAGAGCGCCTCTCTTCTTGCTCAGCATCTCCACTAAATCTCCTGTAGATGCTTCTGACAGCAAGAGCCACGTGACTGACCAGGATGAGCGGCGGGGGCAGCCACGGCCTCTCCTGATAGGTCCTTATGTAGCGATAGCGGTTGTACTTCCACAGTTTGTTGGATATTGAAGCCATATCAAAATAGACGTTGCTGTTAGGGACGACATCATTTTACACACTACTTTTTTTAAACCAGTATATATATATATATCCATCCATCCATCCATTATGTGCACATACACATTTATGTACTGTATTTTTGGGCTCACTTGAAAAATGCAATGAGGATGTTGACCATGATGATGTACTGGAAGAACATGTAGACAGCCTGGAGGAGCGGTGACAGAAAAGATGCAGGAGGACAGGAACCTTCACTACACGCTGTCAACACACAAACACATTGATGTTACACTGGTGGGAATCAGCATGGCGACTGAAAATACACAAAAAAACGTAAGGGAAACTTTTCATTTACCGCTAGAATCACACATATACATAAGATTTAAACAACTCATTTTTAAAATTGAACTCTGTATTAGCAAATGCTAAATCTGAACTGACTTTGATGAGTGTTGTTGACTAAAACTTAAATCCTATTGTTTCTCTAGGAATAAACAGGGTAGATAATACGCATTAGCTGCAAAAAATGCATTAATTAACTAATGTTCTCCAAGTGAAGTAATAATTATCAAGCAAAGTAAAAGGAGGAATGATGACGTGATGTTGACATGCATCATCAAATCTCCAACAAAAGTACTGAGAAGGAACAAAATTCATATTTTAACCTATCTGAATAAACAAATGCCACCTTGATTTTCTAAAGCAATGCTGTTGAGACACGTGGGCTTAAATTCCTTAGTAAAACATGTAAGTTTTACTAAATAAAACATGCATGCTTGCCCTTTAGTAAAACATGTAAGGCCACAATAAAACCAATCACGGTTCTACAAGTAAGCCACTAGCTTGCAGTAAACTATGAGTGTAATAGTTCTTGTAAGATGAGTAACAGTCAAATGTGTCATCTGCTGTTCCACTGATTTAGTATCTACCTTACGTTAAGCACTCCAAGAGACCAAGTAGTCGATTTAAAATTATTTTACTCACTTTACAAAATTGGGTGTACTTTTTCTTTTTTAACTAAGTGCTAAATTTTCTAATGATCCACCTACGATCAAGTTCTCCAGCATACACTTCCCCAAAGATCATCCAGTATGGCTGGAAGACAATATCTCGCGCTAGACTCCATGATGGATCGTGATCTGGGTACAAAATGGCCTGTCTGGACACGCCGAAGCTCAGCAGCACAATGGCCATCATCACCACAATGAAGAACATGTTGCTGGTCTGGGAACACAAACAGGAAAGAAAAAAGAAAGGAGTCACAAATACTACAGTATTATCCTTTAGTAGGCAGACGTGGTCTCTACTCACCATCTTAGTGATCATGGTGAGGTAAGGACCAGCATGCTGATTGACAGCCAGAAGATCCAAAACTCTGACAAACCAGAAGATGATGTCCAGACAGTAAGCAACGTGTCCTCCAGTCCGGTAGGGGTCGTCAAGGAAACGCATCAAAAGCCCAACCAGGAACAGGAGGATGGCAATAAAGTCGGATTTGTTCCAGTACTCCGAGAACCAAACCTTCAGCTTCTGCCTCAGCTTTCTAGGCTCAGACATCAAAACCTAAAAAACAAGAGTCTTTAGTACCATGACATTAACTTTCATTGTACTGTAGCTATGAGTCCATACATCCAACTCACAAAAATAACTGAAAACTGTAAATGAGGAAGGATGCAGGATAACTTACCTCTCTGGTTTTCTCAACAGCAGTGGAGACGATGTAAAGAATAACCAACCACTCCTGGACGCTTGGCTGGTCCTCCATCTTGACCAGGACGACGTAGGAGAAGAGCATCAGGAAACCCAAGTAGGACATCTAACATGAGACAAAACACATTCAGTTAGATTTCTTCACTGAATGGATCAAAAACATCAAATGAGTAAAAAATAAATAAATAATAAGATGCACATAACCTACTGTGTGAAACCAGAACTTAACAACAGGAGCAGTGTAAAAATCATAGAGTCTTGTGATCCATGACAGAAACTGCGCAAACACAGTAGACAGGGTGGATTTATTGTGGAAGGGGAGGCCTCGCTCTGGATCCTGTCTGTCCTGCGACATAAGACGAGAAAAAAGAGGGCGAGTGGTGAGAAGTCTGTGAGAAAACCTTAGTCTAGTTTTAAAAGTTTTGCATTGGCATCCTACCATCTGAACGGATCCCTCAGGGACTGGCAGCGATTTCACAGACTCAAGCCCAAACAGCATTGCCTCATGGCTCTGTGGTACGTGGCACATTTCAGCCTTGCTTTTAAACTCCAGAAGCAAGATGGCAGGCGGCAGGAGAAGGCTCAAAATGATCTACAACACAACGTGTGTATCACCATCACCTGAGAACTATCAGGGAACATTGTAGGGCTGAGACAAATAATTAATCGATTACTGAAATAATCGTCAACTAATTTAGCACAGATTAATCATTAAGTGAAATATAGACTCAAAAAACAATATGCTGAAAAAAACAACACACTTGGACCAGTAATTATGCTAAAACTTTACAAAATAAATGTACATTTTGCATTTACGATGGAAAACTTTCTGTCTGTAAACAATTCCACCCAATTTGAGCTGCTGATCCAGATCATCAAGTGTTCACTAAAGAACTGCTATGTGATTTTTTTTTTTTTCAATCATTTGCTTATTTGCATCGTTTAATGTATTTATGGTATTGTGTAAAAGAGGCTTAAGTGGGTAAATGGAGAAACCTGTAGAATGTGCCCCTTTTTTTATCCGATTAATCAATTAATTGTCAAAATAACTGATAGATTAATAGATTACTAAAGTAATAGTTAGTTGCAGCCCTAGAAAATTGTTTTCTCCAGCATTGTTTTTTTTTTGTTGTTGTTTGGTAATAAACCTAATTCACATATAATTAAAACAGAACTAATTGACTCAGGATGGTATTTTCCAACAATTATGAGATTCCTTTAAACACCAAAGACTGGGGGTTAAAACTATCATCAACCGTTGTGCTTACCTTCATAAAGGAGTTTTTTCTCATGTTGAGCGGGCCGGTCCAGAGATCTGTGAGCAGAGTCTGGGTGCAGGAGTGTGACACAAATGGTCTATGACACGAGGAGACAGCCAGCTGCAGACATGTGAAGTGACTCCATGCCTCCATCTCTGAGGTTAACAGTTTCATGGCCATTTGCTCGTTCTGCTGAAATGCACAATCTAACACATCCACAGCCAGCTGCCCAAACTCACTGGTACACACAGAGAGAGGATAGACATGCAGGTTTTCAGTTAAATAAAACTTATACTTCAAGTCTGATTTAGAAAAAGTACAACTGAACCTGAACATCAAACACTAGAATTCAATTTCAAATAAATTTATAGCTTTGAAAGAAGGGGTAGCCATTTTAAATGAGATTCATTTTGAAGGAAGTAGTTTCTTTTCACTTCGCTCTTTACACTCACAGCGAATATGACTGGAATCGCTCAGCAACGTTGTCATCCATGTTGCTCTGCCGTACCTCAAAGGCCATCGAGCGATAAAGCTTACAGCCCACAATGGCTCTCGCCAACGCTTCCTCACCGTGCTGCCACAAGAACAGCGCCATCTGCTGGCGCTGCTGGAGAACAGCCCACACGAACAGGTCGTTGGAGTTGAAAGGATATGGCAGTAGAGTGGTGTGACCAAGGCCATGACTCAACACCACCTGATGGCTGCTCCCAGTCGACTCAGTTTGATCCTGGAAAGACAAAATGGACAGATGAGGGAAGCAATGGAGGACACAAGAAAAAAAGGTCAAGGAATTCCATCAAGAATGTGTCACACAAAAACTTTAAGACTGATCAGTCTTCTAAACTGAAGCTGAACTTCTTATAAAACAAGAGATGGCAAAAAACAGAGTAGATTCACCAACTTTGCTTTTGTAGGGTTGGGCAGTTCTGAAGAAGTGAAGATCTTGGAGACTTCTGCTTTTCTTTACGCTCATTCCTCGCCTTTGGTTACTAAAGGAACCAGAGCTGTAACGTCTGCTGTCCTACAAGCAAAAAGGACATTTTTTTAACATCTCATAAAGATCTAAGTAGATTTCTTACAAGAGGGACAAAATCTAAGTTTTAATGCTCACCTTGCACTGGATGCGGCTGTAAGCAGCTCTGAAGTTTTTCCGAGTGTAGGTGCTTCGATAGGCGCCTCCAATGAGGTATTCTATCACCAGCCCCATGTCAATGAGAGACAGACGGTAACCTGTAGGGAGAGAGGTCTACCAACACAAAATGAACAGTGAATATAACTACAGAGGCCTCTCTGCAGGTAAAATATAATTGAAATAATTTATTTCAGTAATTTAACTCAAAACGTGGAACTCACATGTTATATGGCTGAACACAAAAAGTGTACATTTTGAGCATTTACAGCCTTTTTGTTAACATTTGATGATCATGGCTTGCCGCCAAAGATAACCAAAAGATTAGCTTCTGTGAAAATTTGATTATTATATCAGATCAAATATAAAAGGAGTTTTAAAACAAAAATGTCAGCTGAGGAATACCAAAACGTCTTAATAATTTCCTACAAGCTCTTAAATGGGCTTTGTTTGACGATGTCTTTGAACCCCTATTGCTTGTTCACACTTTTCCACATAACTTTCCGATGTTATAATTGCAGGCAGCTGTCTGTGAACAAGCAGCTTCTTTAGCAATGATCTTTAGTGTCTTGTCCTGTAGGTGAACGGTTTTCATGTCTTTCTGGTGGACAACTGCCAAGTCAGCAGTCTTCCCCATAATGTTGTGGGCCATAACATAACATGCCTGTATAAATTTATTTTTCTGTTTATAAATTTTATAACCTTCTAAGATATTACATTTGGGGATTTTATTAGCCGTGAGACATAATAATTTAAATAAACAGTAATAAATGTTGAAAACATTTCACCTTATGCACATATAAATCTATCTGTACAACAGAACAGTAGATGTCTAGTTTACATGTATTAGTATGTTCATCACTCACTTGTTTTGCATCTTCAACCAGGTGCTGCAAGAAGCGCTGAGTCTGACCCTGTGGCTGGAAAAAGATGTTTTGTTACACTTAAGAAAGAGAGAGAAGAAAAATAAAAACCAAGAAATCCCATCCTGAAAAAAACAAAACAAAAAATACTGGTAGAGAGCAGCAGCTCTTTGGATATTCATATTTCAGAAATGGACCAAGAGCTGTGAATAATTGACAGGCTATAAAACACATGAGATAAAGAGAGTGTGGAGCAAAAAAACAAGTGTAAGTTGTCCACAGACAGCTTTTTCATTTGAGCATCAAAGTCAACAACTGGGAAAATACCCTGGATACAGCTGACCACGCATCACTCTGTGCAAACACTTACAGTGCACTGCTCTGATTTCAATCAAAGCTGATATTTTCAAATCTGTGTTTTAGTCAAAATAAAGAGATCTAATTTGTTCTGTTTGAAAAACAAGCAAGAGGGCTCTGGGAAAACTAAGCAAAAAAACCCCAGTAAGGCAAACAGTGGAACTCTGGAGTGATGTTGTTGCTTTCAAATAAAATATATTCTGACAATAGGTTTTAAAACAGGAGGTAGAATGGGCCAAGTAATCAAATTTCATATTTTCACCTCAAATCCGTTTCCAAACATCAAAAACAATGTAATCAAACAAAAATGATGATTATTAAAATAATTTCAGCACATTCTGCTTGGCAAATATAGCCTTAGTTGGTTAATTAAGTAGAGCACAATAAATTGATGATTTTGGTATTGACCAAAATAATTGCAAGTATGTTTTTCTTTTCTATAATCAAGTTGCCCTATTAGGAAGACAAAACTGTAAAAACAAAGGGAGTATCATTAAGCTTAAAAAGGAACAGATTTAGTATAATTACTGAGTTGTAGAGCTCCTCGAGGCGATCCACGGTGAGGAAGCGGCTCATTGTCATGCCGTTGTCAATCAGGAGTTTCACAAAACTCACACGGTCCATCACCAGAGAATCCAGCATTGCTTGTTCCAAGGAACCCACCTAAACAAAACGTATGATATAATTATAATCGAATAAATCAACGAATAAACCTGATTAAGGTAAAATTAATGGTATAAATTCCTGTCCAGAGCTGGTCTCACCTGCCAGTGCTGACCATACACCAGAATGTCTTTCTGTGCGATATCAGCCCGGTCCCAAGCCAGAGCCATACTCAGCTGCTCTGATGGACTGGCTTTGGTTCCTGTTTTTCATTCAACAAAAATGTCAAAATCCAGCAGAACACATTTCAATGCATATTTATTTCAGCAACAGACTTTTTTCCATTTTCTAGGAACGAAAAAGCCTCAATCCAACATAGATTAACATTTAAAGCTGCAGGATGTAACTTTTATAAAAAATGGTTTTTTACATATTTTGTCAAAACAAGTAATCAGAGCTAGAAGGAGGATCACCCTCGTGTATGCGCTACTCACACTCTCCCCCTTACTCACTGTTATGCTACCGCATCTTTGTGACAGTAGAGTCTGTCATAAATGCTCAGGCTAGTTAATATGGCCACCAATGATAAAGTTCTTTCTCTGCCATTAGAACATTTAGCAACACGTGCACAAGATTGATTGACAGAGATGAGACACTCCTCCTTACTCTGATTGGTTGCTTCTGGCTAAGAGCTATGCATTTATTCAGATGGAAATGGTAGCACTGTGAGGAGGAGGAAAAGCTCAAGTTTTTCACAGATTATCTCATACCACACTGTCACAACATAGTAACAGTTGTAACAAATATGTAAAAAACAGATTTCTGTATAAAAGTTACATAATGTAGCTCTAAGTGAGTCAGGAACTTGAAACATACAAAGTTGCCATCTGTTCTTGTTGCTAAAACCGTGTTGACTTATTTGCAGAAAGCAAGTCTGTAATAGTAATCAGAAAGAGAAAACATGTACCCTTAAGAACAGCAGTCAAAATGGCTGCATCAGTTGCCATCTGCTCGTCAGCCTCAGAGTCAAAGATGGTGATCTGTTGGTCAAAGAGGCGATGATGATGCTGTTTATGCCTTAAACCACACCAAGCCTTTTTCAGTAAGAGCAGTGAGTGACAATTAATACTCACTGATTGTCTGTGATCCATACACTGCTGGAGTAGAGTGTAAAGGTGAGCAGCTTCGGATCTCTCAACTCCGAACACATCTCCAATCCTACCCAGGAAGTCCTCCTCAATATCAGCATCCAGCTGCCTAAAAGAGATGACAGTGATGAGGGTCAAATTACAGTGACTTGCAGAAGACAAACATAGACAACAGAGCATACCTGTTGAGTAAAAAAAACGCATAAGGTCTTCAAAATGTTTAAAAGTAAAAAAAAATATGAAAAGCCTTTGGGCTGCATTTTCAGAAGTCACCTAATTAGCCAATAAAATCCATTTCTTTAATCTCAGCATAAAACCAGGTATTCTGGGAAGGCTTCAGAGAACAGTAGGAAACAAACAACATTGTGAAAAACCAAATATCACAGAGCGCTGTACAGAGAAGAAATTTTTAAAAAAATCAAAGAAGTTCATGGTAACTCTGGAGGCGCTGTAGATATCCAGAGCTCAGGTGGGAGAATATACTCACAGGAAGATTATTTGTTGTGCACGTCACAAATCAGAACATTATTAAGAGAAAGCTATGCGATGTCTTGTTTATAGTTTCTAACACATCATAGCAAATGTGAAAGAAGGTGATTGTTAGCTTACAAAAAAATCAAATTTTTTCTTGAGAAAGACTTGATGGAAAGATGGATGGAGCTAAATGCAGGCAATTCTAAACACGAAGTTGTTTTACAGAAAAAGACTTGAAACTTGAGTGGAAATTCATCCTCAACCGGACTGACAACAATCCTAGACAAATAGCCAGATATACAGAGGCACCACTGATCTGTGACCAAACTGCTGTTCACACATACAGTCTATTATTAATTTGAGCTATTTGTTTAGGAGGAATGGGCAAAAAGTTCAGTCTCTTGATGTGAAAAAGCATACTTAACTGCTCTGACTTGCTCTAACTGCAGCAAAAATGGTTTCAACAAAGCATTGTTGAATTTTACAGATTATTTTTTTAATTATTATTTTCCTTCCACTTTATATTGCTGAATTATGTTGTTTTGGTTTATCAAACAAAAACCCAGTTTTCCCCCACCAAAAAGGGACAAAATGCAAAAGTTTGCTATTTTTGTTGTTGAATAAAAACAAAAAAGAGTTTGTATGTCTTACCGTTCTTTGCAAGAAAATTAACATGACCCGAAACCATTATCAGCTGGTAAAAGTTTGATCAATGTACCTAATAATTGGTTTAACTTTATACAAGCTAGTTCAGCTATATGGCTTCCCACTTAAAATAAACATTACCTACATACCTATCATTAGCAGTCTGCTTGTGTAAGAAGGCGAAGAGGTCTGCAGCTTTGCCCGACCCCTCAAACACAAACACCGGCACAGGGGGCGCATTGCTAACATAATCCAGAACTGTTGATACAATGGCGGCGCTCCCTTCCACCACCACACACAGCACAGGCACTCCCTGGTTCAATCCTGTGAGAAGGGACAATAAATAGTCATGATAAAAACCAAGTCAAACCACTGAACTTCAAAAGGATGAGCGAGGATGGATACAGCCTGAAATTAAAACTAATAAAAATGTGCTGATATACATTTTGCCAGAAAGTCAATGTCCCATTGTACATATTCAACAAGCAGTGACATTAACTTACGAGGATGAATCTTCAGTAGCTGGATTTGTTTCTCCAGTTTTCTCCTGAGGCCTTGCTGACAACCAGGTTTCCCTAGCGTCCCGTCATCCACCAACAGAAAGTGGGAGTGGAAACCATTAAGGCAGGTCCTCTTGCTTAAAGGGTTTCCCAGTGGCTGGTAGGGTCTGAATACCTGAGCAGGAGTTGAGTTAACATCTCACAGAAAGGACAACCATCTTGCTGGTTCTCAAATATGACCATTGTTATGTTAGTAAAATATGATCATTGTTATGTTAGAAGGAATGAAACATAGATTTAGTACTAACATCTCTGCCGATGAGGTCCAAGTTGTTGTCGATCATTCCCCACGGTGTGATGCCAATCGTGTTTCTCTTCCTCAAATCGTGGCCTCCAAATAACTTCACTGCCTCACCCACATATTTAGACACACCTGGAATGTGTACAAACAGTAGCAAATGCAGTGCCATGCAAAAATACTAATTTTCCTTTAAACTTTTCTAAATTAAAATAATGCAAGATTTTCAGCGCTTTTATAAGACAAATTTCTGAAAAGTGTGCTGAGCATTTTGTCCGATTAATAAAATAACAAAAAAATTATTCTATTTGCACTATCACAACATGCCTTTTTAATAAGTAAATAGGAATAAATATTGGGTCTATAAACATGTGTACATATTCCTTGTTACCTTCAATTTATTTCCTCGTAAAAGTTCAATGTTTCAGGCTCAAGGTGTACAAAGCTGGTAGAGACAATGCCATAAATGCATTATCTAAATACTGGAAGTTATAGTTGCAAAGAAAAGTGCTTCTAAAAGGGCTGATTAAGGGACTGACTGATAAAACAGTAAAACACATTGAGGTTTATGGTTATAAAATAATAAAATGTGAAAAAGTTAAAGGGTTATAATTGCTTCTGCAAGGCCCTACAGGCGTTGGTCTCATTGTTTTAGAGAAAATCGATTCCTGTACTGACCTGTATTAATCCCATCAGTGAAAATCCACGCTCCTGTGCTTATGGCAGCCGTGATGAGCCCCTTACTGAAGGCCTGCTTCACCTTTGGGGGCAGAATAACATTTTCTGACCCTCCGTGGACCGTCAGGAGTAGCTTCGGTCTCTCCATCTGCCATTCCCTCAGCATCAGCTGGAGCAGCGCCTCTGGCTTGGAGTCCACGGCCACACGAACATACTGGAAGAACATGGCACTGCTCAAGTCGTTGCGGCGATTTCCAACTGCTGCTCCCAAGGTTGTTTTGTCACTACAGCAGATAGCACATTTGCCTCCACAAAATGCCTTAAATCTGCTTCCATCATAGCAAACCAAAGTTTACACAACAGCAACATCTAGACTTCCATCTCACTCAGACTAGAGAAAGCATCTACTTTTATAATTAAAGCTATTTTTTGTAAAAGGAAGATTAATCAGAATTTTTTTTTATGTTGTAGTGTAAATTTAGTAAATGCTGACAAAGAAAACCACAGTTAATGGATTTACAAACCTTGGCGCGACAGACCCGCGTGGCAGTGTCTTGAAAATCTATGATCCCATAGGCGTTGGTAGAAGTGGCCTTTGTGTGAGCCTCCATGGACCACTCCTCCATGCCCTGTTCTGGACTGGGATAGAGGGAAATCGGAGGAAAAGACTCCTGCCAAGAGTGCTCCCCCATCAAACGGCCACAGCAACATCTAATGAATGAAAACAAATTATCGGATATGTCAGAGCACTTCTTCGTTAGATCTGACCGAGTCTGTTTGAGAAACATCTGTTCTACATTACAAAATCTCAGCTGAGCAGCTGTTTTCCTTATAAACAGATCCACCATCACTTTAGACATTCCAGTTTCATGATTTACGTTTTTTTTAAAAGAAAGCTCAAAATCAGTACAGGAGGAATTTATTTTACCAACTCTGGGCTAATTCGTACCACTATTTCCTAACCATGCTTACCATTTTGTCCCAGCCTACTTACAACATAAAACATGCTTTTTCAGACCCATATACTTTAACCATCACATAACAGTTTCTTTCTCTTAGTTAGGGGTGCGCCGATTGCAGGTTTCTGGTCGATCGCAGATTACCAATCTGTAAAAAGCCTGCCAATTCCAATTTTGGCCAATACTGATTTTTTGTCTGAAATGTTCCCAAATACAGCAAGATCATCTCTGAGTTGCCTACAGTGGGGTGACTGTTGTTAGCTGCAAACATGCAGACAGCGTGAGGACAGGGGTTGATGTAAGTATCGGCCGATCACCGATCTCCCAAAACAAAGGTAATCTGTGCACTCCTACTCTTAGTAGTGAAGTCATGAGTTGTGGAGCTAAATGATACCAAAATGCTCAAATCTTACAAATACATTTAATTATCTGCAATGGACAGTCCAGACTGGCGACCTCATAAGAATAAGCATGTTAGATAATGGATGGATGGATGGACATTAAATCATTTAAATATTTCCTGAGTAGATTTTTATATTTCTCTATTTCTATTATGGTTCTGATCCTCATACAGACCTATAAAAAAATTAGAGATTATTTCCCCCATAAAGGAGCGCACTCTTAAACGTAGATTTTATCTAATAGTCAGATAACCACATTTCGTGAGTGAAATTACTTTCATTCGTCATTTCCTACGGTTGGTATGAGTCATTTACAGGAGAACCGAGTCATGGCAGCTCTGTGATGTAACTGAATCAGTAAGTCAAATAAGAAAAAGGCCAAAACTGAAAGTGCAAAACATTGATGAGGCATAAGGATCAGCACCCAATTAAACCCACGATTCAATAGTTTCAAATGACCTTTATGACTGAAAGTGACTTCAATGACTCGTGGTAACCTTTTTCTGATTGACTTTATCAGTTCTTCATAAAAGTATTGAGGACATGAGGCCCAGTCCTCCATACAACATTGCCATGAGTCTCCATAGAATTTAAATCACAAGGATCTGGCCTTTGACTAGACCACTGAAACAAATAGTTTTTGTTTTTATTTTTCAGCCATTCTGTTGCAGATTGGGCCATTTACCCCCTTCACGGATTTGGTCATGAAGGGAGTAAATGGGTAAACCTGAGAAAACTGATTTTCTCAGGTTTTATTTGAGGGAGCTCAAATAAAAGCTCCCTGCCAGCAGTAGGTCACTTAGTTATTAGCTTGATCCAGGGTCGTATGTCATGAAAGTTAACTAATACTTAACTAACACTAATATTTCATTATCATCATCAATACAGTCACGATGATGAAATATGACAGATAGAGCTTATTCTTTTAAATGCTAGTTAATAGTTTCGTTGGAACCTAACAGCGTTCCTACAACAGAAAAAAGAATACTGCATATGTAAGTTATAATATGTGATGTTTTTGGGAATTCATATCGAAAGTAAGGCTTTCTTACAATGTTTATATTATATAGGCTGCTGCTCAAAATGTTCCTTTGTGTCTTTTAGCAATGTTGGTACAGTTATGAACTGAACAAATGCTGCAAAGAATAAAATCACACCTTATTTTCTTTGTCTTGTCTGTGTCTTCTTTGTATGTTTTTATGTAAAAAACAAAAAAAAAAAGTGCCAGAAAGACGAATACTGAAGCGTAAGTGTGTAACAATATGTTGCTAAAGCAACTCAAAGTAAATCGTTTGCATACATTTTAAAACCCCCAGCTGACTAAGCCAGACTGCAACAAGTACTCCCCCTTTCCTGTCTCCCACCCTTCCTCTTCACCTCCCCTTGTCCTTGAGTCTACATATTCCTGTTTCATTGTGTTTATCATGTTGCCAAACTTTTTTAAACATAAGCCTTCTCTCATTTTTTCACATCACCTGAACAGTTGATAACTCACTGACTAACTGCAGTTTGGGGCATTTTGAAACTAGTGCGTCAGTGAAATGGAAAACAATGTGGGAGCAGTACAAAGACAGCAAACACAGGAACAGCACAAATAAACAGAGGGCAGTGTAATCTACACAACAATCAAACAAGAATGCCAATGCCACGTGGGCAGCCAGGTGGTAATGCACAATAAAATATTAACTAAAAATTCGCAAATAATACCTGATCAGGCTTTGGCACACTTGGCATATTGGAATGCATCTGAAAGAAACAGGAAATGACACATTATGAAATAATCAACATGGTTCCTGGAATAAAGAAAAGGCTGCCAAGTGGTTCTGTTCTCAGAAAGATGTTTATTTCCACCCACCAATGTTAATATTATACTACATACATTCTTCTAGGAATCATAAAAGCCATCCATGCAGCCGGTTTATAGTTTACCTGTGTTGGTCCCAAGAGGAAGGGATGAACTTTACACACTCCCTTCTGAAGAAGCTCTCCTCAATCCAAGATTTCCCCGTCTGAAATAGGAAAACATACAATTGAGATAATAACATAAAAGGTCAAGCAGATTGTCACAGTATTCTCATCTTTACAGATTAATTTATTCTGAGGAAAAACAAACATCTTCCTTTGGGGAACAAAAACCTTTTCAGAGAAGTTCATTGTAGTCAAAGCATTCTCTGCAGCTGAACTCAAGCTTCAGTCCTTCACCATCAGACTTCTCTCCCGCCAACAGTGAACCACCACAGAAATGTGAGCAACAACATCCTAGCTCTACTCAGTTTCTCCGACAGATTCAACAATAGCAGAGCTGTGTTTGTAGGAAACATACAAATATCCCCTTCCTGAGATTAGGCCACATGGCTGCGGAGCTGGTTTACTCCCACCAAAAACAGAGTCTGACTGTGTGAACACTTAGCAAGGCCCTGAAGCATAGCTGGGTTTCAGAGAAAAGAGATTTTCCGATAGATAAAAAAAACCTTAGTAGAAGGGCTGCAGCCTCACAGAACACCACAAGAGAGCGAGAAACAAATTCACTGAATTACTAAGTTATTTAGAGCAAGGGGTTGTAACAATTTTAAGTTATGCTCATTTGTGACGACATAAAAACACTATATTGCTATATAATTTAGAGACTGTCCAGCAAAAGCAAAAAATAATACAAAAATTCTCAACTATCTATGCCAAACACTGAACTATAGCAGTGTATCACTTCCTGTAATGTTACCTCACATTAGTAGATTTGTTATCCAAAATAGTTTCTAGTTTAAAGGTTTGAAAAATGTTAGCTTTTAGTTTAGTGGAAATAATTCAGGTGCTTATCTGTTACATTTACTCTTTTAGACATTTTGTATTAAATCAGCGGATGTTGGAAAAGAATCATTTTAGTCCCAAAACAAAAGAAACAGAAATAGAAGCCAAGACTAAATATAACATGAGGAACATTACTGCTACTACTACTACTAGTGTTTAAGGATTTGTTTCTTTAATTAATGCATTTTAACAATATTTGTAAGCAACTGATTGTCATCATATATACAGTTAAATCCAAAAGTACTTTTTGGATTTAACAGATTTGGGTTTAATGTTTATTCTCACTGAAGAGACATTTTTAATACCATGGAGTGATTACTATAAATCTAACAGAGACTCTGTGGAGAAATTTATTAATTAGAATGAAGGTGAAGAGTATAAATAATCTTGTTTTTTTTGTGTGTGCATGTGAAGGAAATGTGTAGCGCCTTCACTGAGAGAGAATGTGCAGCAACAAAACGCTGCAGTGTCCAGAATGCTGCTGTTGTCCTACACTATATTTTCTACAGATTCAGTGGAAACTTGGGGCATGTTGTGTCTTTTCTTGGAATTTCATAATCGTGACGCTTTGAAACCAAAACGTTTATAAAACCGTAGTGCAACTTGATAATGGTATTAAGAAATTACCTCAGTATGTTTACAAAATGTTAACAAAACTTCCCAGCCTGGATTTTGTCAAATATATATTTTCACACTCAATGCATACAAATGTCTTGTTTCTTATACTTTAACAAATTTTACAAAACAAGAAAAGTGTCATGGCAAGTACAAGAGTTTTGCCGTGTAGCGTTGTGCACATGCGCAGTATCACGCGTCTGTACGTGGTTAATTGGAAAAACTTCACCTTAAAACTTACCTCCGCACCTAAAGTGCAAGTTATAAGAAATGTTTAAAGAGAAAACTAAACACAAAGTCCAGCAGACAGATTCTGGCTTTTCGAAGTTCCCTAAAAATTGCACTTCGCATCTCATTTTACCACGTTTTCTCAGACAAGTTCAACTAAATTGACTTGTCAGCTAATAGCTGCTGTCGTTAGCTCAGAGCTAACAACAGCTAATGTAGTAGATAAACCGTACAGAACCGGTTCTGGACTCGGGTCAGAACACCAGAATCTCTTCGGGTGATTTTCATGATTATCTTCCTCTTGCATAACTTACCATGGCTGTGCTCTGCGGGTAAAACATACATAAAATGTTTTAAGTCTAACGGAGAACTTCTTTCAAATCCCACCTCTTCATCATTACTCTGTCGTTTAGGCTTTTATCAGCCGCCGGTCCAAAGGGCACCGAGCTTTTCCAAGAAGCCTTGAGGAACTCATGACCTCCTTCCTCCCTCCAACACAACCAGGACTGTCCGACCTCCGGAGCAGAGCCGCGGTCCTCCCCTTCAAACCCCAAACATGCTTCACAGCAGCAGCAGCAGAGGCAAAGAAGGACTGGCTTTACTCGCAGTGAACAGCTCTACTCCAACAAACATGTTACTCCATTGTTCAGGTGAATAAAAAATAAATAAAATCCATTTTCTATTATCCCTTGAATTGCCCCTGACAGAAACAGTCACAGAAAAATAGTCACTTGGTTACTGAAAATGATTTTATTTACAAGAAAAAAAAATCCCTGGTTAACAAATAGCAATGAACAATCCTAAATCACGGTGTTAAAGGTGCAGTATTATGTTAAATCGACTTCTTTTAGGAGCTTAACAACATGTAATATTATCCCCTCATCGAAAGCATACCTGGAGTGTTGCTTTGATTCTTTCATGCATGTTGCACCAACTTCGAGGATGGAGCTCTTCCTCTTAACAGCAGTCTCCAAATGTCAGACCTTCTGCCTCATAGAGCAGCTCTCCCACCTCCTTCAGACTAGCCAGCAGCAATTAGCAAACACCTGGAGAAACTCTGCTGAGCTCATCATGCAAGCTACTTCTTAGTTGCAACACTGGAAAGATTTTAAGGGATTAATGCAGGAGCTGTTGTGAAGACTTCCTAAGAAGGAGTGTCAGAAAGAGCAGGAGTTTTTAAAGAGACAGAGGCCCGATTTCAAGGCTTTAAATAATATTGAATTTATTTTAAGTCATATTTGACATATACAGCATTTTTGTAACGACTAAAGGTGATAGTCACTTGATTGTGGTACAAAATTGCTCTACTGGCCTGGAAAATAAATAATACTCAACCTATAACAATTTATGAAACTCTGAATCTATTCTTCCCAACTAGATGTGAGTCATTTAGATTCTCACAATGTGATAACTGGGTAAAAACAAGACTGCTTCTTTGTATCATATTAATATCCAAAAAATCCAAAACTAAACTCTAAAGAATGATCTTGTAGCTTATTTAAAACAGCTTGCCAAACAGGTCGCAACTTACCAACCTAACTGCAGCAATTCCTTAACAAGCGTGATGAGTTAAGTGGGGCTCTTTTAGACTCTGGTCCTGACCTTTCAGAACCAGAAATATTTCTAAACACCCTGCTACTTTCTTTTGCAAGTAGTAGGTTTGTTTCAGCTCACTGTTAATCAGTGTGCAGCAACAAGTTGGTGAGGGGTATTGTAGGCTTGTCGTATGCTGCATAGTGCCAGTCAGGCACTTTATTAGGCTTCAATAATCCCAACCTACATGGACTTTTTTTAAACCTTAAATAAGCAAACCCATTTGTTTATATTCATGTATACATCTTTTCTTTTTTCTTAATAAATCCAGAAGATATAAAATTGTTCAAATCTCATGTGAAATTGTTTCCAACACTATGGGGACCAGTTGGTTTATAAAATATAACACATTCTCCTCCTTGATCCAATCAAAGTAACTCAGAGCAACCTCTGCTGAGAGATGTTTATTTAGGGACCAGATCCACATTTTCCTTGCAGAAGACTACAAACAGGGTTCTTGTTCATGTCTTAATTGTACATATTTCCAGAGTTCGCCATCCATTTTCTGATAGTTACTAAGCATAAGCACAAAACTTCACAATGACTTTATGGCAGATATTTCTGCTGTGACTGGTCTTTAGAATACAGAACCTCCAGACACTATTGTCTAAGAGGAAGGACAAAAGGAAGAAGGAATAAAAGTGAGACTAAAGCTGTATTTAAAGCTGAAAAATACTAAAAACAAATGCCATCATTTTTCAGACTGTACAGAACACTGCAAGTACATTCTGGAAAATAACTTAAACTTATCAGTTGTCAAAGTCGGTACAAAACATTCCTTCTGCTGCATGAGTTGATGTATGGTAGATACGAAGCACTGAATGGTAATTAGCTCCTTTTCGCACTTGACAAACTCACTACTTCACAGACTCTGCTGGAAATTGGCAGACGTGGAAGAAAAAAGGACAGGGGTGTAAATGAAGAACAGCTTCCCCTTGCTCTTACAAAACCCACTGAACATAAAGCTTCAGAATGACCAAGAGCTCCTTCACAAAACATCTGAAAGTCACTGAAATCCTACAGAAAGGCATCCACTTAAGCTCTATTATCTGACTTGTCTATGGGATTAACAGGATCTGTTTGCTCTGGTAATAAAACACATCAAGTGTTCATCATTTTCAGGTCTCCATTGCATCTGCAGTTGTGTCATTCTCTTTGGACTTGTCTTTTTTTGGGGAATGGTCACTAGACTCTTCAAGCAGTGAAAGGTCAAGTTCAGGTAAGGGGACCCTCCAGTACTGAAAAGAATTATAAGTGCCATCTTCATCAGCTGTCTGAAAAAAAAGAAAAGGCATGTGAGCATCTAGAAAAACCTTAATAGTACTAAAAGAAAATATGCAAGAAAATTGGAACAAACAAATCTCGAAAATTATCAAAGTTAATTTCTCTTGCTAATTTAATTCAAAAGTGAAACTTGCACAGACTCATCACAAAGAGTGATGAATTTCAAATGTTTATTCAGGTAAATTTGCTGATAGAGTTACAGTAAAAATTAATGAGGTAATGTCATTTATTAGGAAATGACCACTGTACGAAAGACCAACAGTAATACTGTACATTACATGCACTTAGTGCTTGTTTTGGGCCTCCTTTTGAATGATTTACTGCATCAATGAAGACTGGAATGGATGCAATCAGGCGGTGTCAATTTTCTATTAATACACATGAATACAGTACGTAAACAGACATGCTAACAGATTTTAGCAATGAGTATTACTGTCTGCTGGAAAACTATCGTCAGTTTTCCCCATTATTGTGTAAACCACAAAATAACATTTCTCTATTAAAAAAACAAACAAATATTTGTCTTTTACTATAATTGTATTTCATTTATATTGAGAAACACAGAGTTGGGTTTTATCAAAATCAAGAGGAAATACTTTAAATAAATTTGGGTGTAATGAATTTTGTATGATATACGAGTTTAGCTTTTTAACAAGATTATATATATATATATATATATATATATATATATATATA